>NW_010587102.1:104096-129583 GCF_000705375.1 Tinamus guttatus | reverse complement strand
CTTTAGGTTGTTAGCATCCATGTGGGACTTGAACTAGGAACTGTCCCAGGGACATCACATCTCTGGCTCTGTGTTTCATCCCAGGCAAACGAGCTTGTAAGGTTGAGGATTGCCCATGAAGAAAGTGGACCCTTTCCCAGACTGACATCCAGAGCATCCTAGCTTGCTCTGAGGATGGTATGGCCAGGTCTAATCTTTGGAAACACAGCCAGAGAAGACTTCTCAGTGACTTCTGTCAGGACATCTGAACAACCTCATCCTTCCCAGTTTCACAGGCAGCTTTCTGTCTCTAGCAGTTGTTAAAGCTCATGTATCAGGTGAGTTGGCAACCTAAAATCATCAAGGCAATGGACAGCAGCAAGGCACTCCTTAGGCTACCTGGCCTATTTTTAATAGTTACTTCAGGATAAAATGGATTTTTTAAGTATTATTTTCCCCCACTGATTATAAGGGCAATCCAGGGGCATAATTCTTTAAGAAGGTTTTACACAGAAAGTTCACACATTTTCTAATTGAAAATTTGCATGCTTTGAAAATATGAGCATAGGTGATAAGGTTCACTGTGGCAATCCAGTCTGAACTGTTTCTTAGTAACCTGCTAGCTGGAGAAGTTCTTTTAGAAAATCAACTGTCTTGATCTAAAAAATCCTCAAATCCATCTACTCCACTGGTTAAATGCTCACACCATTAAATGTGTCTAGAGCAGTTTTGAAATCATAGAATTGTAGAATTTTAGAAATTCCTAGCACCAAATTCCTATGACATTATATTTTTATCTAACAGACTGAGAGACACATAATCAAAATGTGCTTTCTCCCTAATGTCAGCAGTTATAAATTGTGGTGAAGTAACTACTTTCTCCTTTGAGGTCCCAGGCTTTTCCCTCTACGATACTTTGTCAGCACAAAGTCAGTTTGAGTTAGATCTCAGCAGATGAATGATATATTGCTTGTGCTTGAAGAACAAGTAGGTGAAAGATGCTTAAAATGTTGGATACTATTTATTATTTTTATTACAAAGCCAGCATTACAGGACACTTTTTTTTTTTTTTTTAAATAGTCCTAATTTATTCAAGCAAGTGACTGGCAGAGTTCATTGAACTTGCAGATGCTCTATTTCCCTCTACCATGTCTCCCCTAAAAACAAATTACTGAATGTTAATTCTAAAAGACATACAAGAGAGGTAAATTAAGTACCAACTTAATGACATGAAATTTCTTGCCTGGCCACTGTGTACCTTAGTAGTGAATACACACTTTCATAAGCAGAGAAGCTGCCACTTTCAAATCTAAATTTAGGGAGGTGCTATATTTCTCTCACAAAGAATGAGTTGATTTCTACTCTGGAGACAGCCATCTGATTCTCAGGAATAAATATGTATCACTTTCCAACATTATTAGTTTTTTAGGGCCTTGCTGCTGTGTTCATGGAATTAAAGAAGATCTGACCTCTGCTGATCTCTGTGGTCCTCTCTGAAGTACATTGGTGGCCAGTTATTACTGTTTACATGTATTTATTTAGCTTGAGGGCTAAATGTAAAGTAGGTCCTTTCAGTACTAGGTGCTGTACAAATAAAAATGAAGGGTGGTCCAGATGATGAGTCTGTTGTCCAGGAATGGCAGCATAAACTGATGCTTTACAAAGTTCCTAAAAAGAGAAAATGCACTAATAATATTAGTCTAACAGTACCTTCATGCATATTTATCCTAGCTTTTTGCAGATTAATTTTAGCAACTACAGGGGAAATGTTTCAAAGGCAAAAAGGTCACAAAGATGCCATGAATGAATGCGTATGTAAGCTATGCACCAAATTTCCTCTTCATTTTTTTCCCCACATCTCTACAGGAGTCTTTCTGCTTCCCTAGGAGAACAACCACATCTGAGGTGAAATGCTGAGGCTATTTAACACTTGAGCCTTCATACACATTATGCATGAGCAAGAAGTTAGTAATAGAAGGCAATTAAAACTACAAACAGATTTAAACTGGCAGAAAAGAATTAATCCTGGAATCACATGGATTGAAAGTGGGACTTCTTTTCTCTGCAAATGCTGGCTTGTTTCCCAAATATGATTTTTTGAGTGAGTTTGCCAGGCTAGTTTTAAAGACCCAAGTTATCAAAACTTCTGACTCTTTCTAGAACACCAAAAAATCATCTCAAGATAAGTGCAAACCTCAGACTTTTATTCCAGTACATTAGGTAGTGCCTACTTACATCCCATTACATCCCAAGAATTTCTTTCCACCCTTAGGAAAAAAAAAAAAAACACTTTTTGGACTTTCCTCTTCCTGACAGAGTGGGATCCATCACACCTTTCCAACAGCTTGACATCATTACGCTGGGCAAAGCTCTGCAGGGCTGCTGCGAGGATGGGGTAATCTCTCCATCCATTTCTAAAAGCAAGAGTTGGCCTCCTTCACTCAACATAGAGCCTTACAGTGCTACAGCATGTCCGCGCCTCTCTGGAGATGACGACATTATATGTACTCATTTTGCTGAGCTTTAGGCTTGCAGAAGCTTGCAGAAGTACAAGACCGCATCCATAGATTGCTAAATACCTTCAGAAGGAATTTAGATCAGTTCGGATCCATATATCACAGCCAGCAGGCTGTAGTCAGTAGGGAGAGAAGTGTATCCAGAAGGCAATGAGTCCCACCAGGAATGGACGTCTACATTAAGGTGAGGGTAATGGTCTCAGAAAATCATGCACTTCTCTGCAGAGAGGCTGTGAAACTAGCCAGACTCTGATGCCTTTCTGGTGACTTCCTGCCTATGAAAGAGAAATAACCTTCCTCTACCCAGGAGGATGTGAAGAAAACTCCCCATATATTATGAGTTACTTCAGCACATAAACAGAAAAATAAAAAAATAGCTGCTGCAATGTGGCTATGCCTCTGCAATGTAAGAGACATGGAGAAACTGTCCAAGGAGCAGCAGATCAGCAGCTGATGCAGCTGCCAAGATCACTGAAGCACTTTGTGCATCGCTGCTACTCACAACACAGTGCGTGGGAGCAAGGGTGCCTATGAGGCTGACAGAACAGAGCAGTCTGAAATGCCTAGTCTGTGTTATACCCATCGTCCATCCCATCCTGGATGTTTTTGCCTTGTTACCAGACAGAGCAATTCTATCTGCTGTCAAGGGATCTCACCTGAGTCATCCATCCGCAGCCCCAGCATCTCCAGCTGGCAGCCTCTCAAGCGAGTCTGTCCGTCACAAAATGGGATTCATTAAGTGAGCTGTCCAAATGATCTGGAACATGTTAAGGTAAGAGGAAACAACTCTATACAATGAATTTTCATTCACTGAAATGTGTTACTCTGCTTATCAGGTTTTTGTGTAAGCTGGCTCTACAGTAATAGCAAGCTGACAATAATTTGCAGATCCATGACCTTCAACCATTTTTACATGGCACAATAAGTAGGCATGCTGCAAAAAGGTAGCCTCAGAATAACACATAATTCCTGGTTTAGAGACACCATTTATATGCCACAGAAATCTACTATATTGAGTGCATTCATGTAAAGAAGGCAGTAACTCTTTCTCCTGTGGCCAAAAAGTTTGCTCTGGATAGTAGAGCCCTCTTTTTATTATCTGGAAATTCTAATAAGTAGAAGTGTTTCCAGTGAAAGACAGAAAAACACTTTTTGTTTTAGCCCATTTTAAAGTATTATTTATTGGTGTCAGTGATTGTACCTTTGCATCTTAAGAGATGGAAATATTGTAAGCAGTCTCTGCTTTAAAAAAAACTCTCTCTAAATTCAAATTCGTATATAATACAATGAAAGAACATACATAAAAATGAGGTGGAAATGCAAAAGGAAAGAATAAAGTCATATGTGTATTTCAAGAGAAACTTCTGCACAATGTGATTCAACCAACCTGCTTGGCTGGTTATCACAGACGATAAGCACTGGGACTAAAATAAATGCCCTATGATAAAGCCTTTTAAAATAATTTCTTGAAGACTTGATGGTAAAACATAAGACTAAAGAGAAAATCTGAATGAGGCGATGGACTGAAGAATCACAGAAGGGAGTTTTTTGAGTAAGAAGGATGTTCCATTTTGTAAATATAATTTAACCAAAGAGAGATACCATAAAGAGATTAACACAGATCAGATAATTTTTCATGAAAATCCATCAATTTTTAATGGCACATCTGGTCAGACCATGACAGAAACATCCACTTCCCTTGGTAGGATGCTGAGTAGCCATATGGTTGGGACAGGAGCTGTTCTGAACAGAAGATAGATTTCAGCCCAAGAATGCTGTTTCCACCAGTCATCAGTTGCCAATAGTCAGCTCATATCATCTTTCAGAATAGTGTCTTGTAGCAAAAGCCTAACTTTACATTATTTGGAGAAATTTCTCTTCTCTTCTCTTCTCTTCTCTTCTCTTCTCTTCTCTTCTCTTCTCTTCTCTTCTCTTCTCTTCTTTCTTTTTTGTTTTTTGAACCAAACGTTCAATTTTCATTCAGTACACTCCGCTAATTCCACTAAGAGATGCTATTTCTTATTCTCATTCTTCTACCCTGTGATTTTAAAGACTTCTCTAAAGGGTTTCCAGATTTATACATCTTAGTCTGCTTATTTGCTTTTTCCAGAGAAGACCACCCATTACCTGTGAACACATCTGATGTGCTTTTGCATCTTTTTCAGTTCTGCTAGTATCCCTTTTTATGCAGGGAGGGAAGAGAGAGTGAAGAAATGAGAAACATGAAATGTATCCAAGATGAGGGTGCAACATGGACTTACATGGTGGCCTAGTGACACCTGGTTTGTTCCCTAATTCGTAACAGAAAATCCTACATTTGCTTTTCTACTTTTATAACCACTCTGAGTTCATAAAATAACAGTGATAACTCCTGATTCTTATTCTTGCATGGCAAAAGCACTTCAGAGTTCATTACTGGATATGTAAATATAGGTTTGTTTTTCCCTTGTGTATCACTTTTTGTTTACATGGAAATTCATCTGCCATTTCATCATCCAGAAATATAGTATTGTGGGATCTTTCTGTAATTTTTTGGTTATTCTCATCAGCAAACTGTCACATCATCCACTTTCCAGATCTATATTGAATGTTTTGGACAGGATGAACCCTAACCTAAGTCCAATCCAGAACAAATAACACAAGGTCTTTGATTAACTGTAAGAGAAGGACTTAAATGCAAGCTTACACATGTATGAAGAAATGTCAAACTTCCACACCACTAAAAGACTTTAAAGAAAGCTTGATTCTCTTCTCTTCATGTTAGTACTGCCTTAGAAATCCCCTGGATATCCCCTGAAGTGACAGATATAACTCTAGGCACAATAGTATCTGTCAAAGAGGTAAAAACATTTTCATGTTTATCCAAGAGGGAAATTTATGAAGGGCATTTGATTTCTCTCACTAGCGTAGGAACTTTCGCAGCAGGGCAGGCTCTCTGTGGGCCAGGGCAGACAGATGCTCCCAGACTCAAGAACTATGACTTCCTGCCTTGCACCCTAATGGTGGTGGCCTTGTATCCTGTGCTGAAAAAAAAGCAAAGCAGGTTTAGCCAGGAGATTGAGAGAACTGTATGGACATGTTCTGAATAGATTCAAACTTTATATTGCTGGTACACATATAGGGTAGATTATTTACATTTGATTCTGTGGTGATGCTGTACACAACTCCATTCAGAGTTAACAGGTATTTTCCAGGTTAAACATTCATGATTTAGCAATGTTTAACCAACTACTTACATTCTCATGAAGTTTTACAATATTTCTCCCTTCACAGTCAAATTGGATTTGAAAATGATTCTTGTTATTAGGGGCAAAACCTGCATTAAACATTATTAGCTCTAATGCTCTTAATAAAAGATTATTATGGATAGAGGAAAGATTTCCAATCTGGCTGTTAAGGTCAAATGAGCAAGAGTCATTATAGCACATGGCCATTACCTTTTAATGAGTCACAGTTTTCAGTGGTCCTTTTTACATGCATTCAAGCATGCAAAGCAGATGCATTCAAATTGCAACTGCATTTGGTCTTATATTAAATTATTTTTCTGCTGTAGCTCAACCAGTATTTTTCTAACTTTCTTTTTAAGCATATTTGGTGCAGATCTCCCTTACAGAAAGGACTCACTTCACAGTAAGTGTGAAAGATGCTTAAAGTGCAGAAGTCAGCAAGTATTGTAGGCTTCAGATACACAGGGCATTCTGAAGAACCTTCAATATTTAAGAAGCTCCTCGTTCAGGATAATTGTCACAAAGAAAGCTGAGAAAGACAGGAAAGCAGAAAGGCAGGCAGGGAGGAAGGAAGAATAGGGAATAAAAGGCTCCCTGTAGATCTAGTGGCTGAAAAAGGATCACCCAAACAAGGGAAAATGGACATCTGCCCTGCTTCCAGGTCTTGCCAAGAAGGCATGGAAGAAGGTAGCTTAGTCTAATGTGCTACTTTTTATTCACATGTTAACTCCAAATGTCCTGACATTTTGGAAAACACAACTCAAGACAAAACATAATGTAACCAACAGCTCATTGACAGAAAATGAAATGTCCAAATGAATCTTTGAAGATGCTGTGATGATGACAGAATGCCCTTTAGCAATCCATTGGAAACATTCAAATAGAACAAGACAAAACAGTATAGTCAAATCCAGTCAAATACCTTTTCAATTTTACTATTATCTGCTAAAAATATGATATTTCAGATCTGTGATATATCATTCCCCAGATATAAAGCATCAGGACAATATCATGGCACAGGCAACGTTTCCAAGTGCTTAAGCTTTGCTGCCAATTTAAATACAAGAACAAAGTGCTCCCTACTGTGAGTAAACTAAACAAAAGTAACTGGCTTCGCTACATGGTAGGAAGTTAATACCAATATTATCATACTACCAGAATAAGCTTTCTCACCTAGAGATTCTCACTGAAAAAAAGCTTATATCAATAGTTTCCAAAATGTGGTCTATGGACAACGGATAATTCATGAGTAACTAGTGTTCCACATCTGGCCTATGAAATTATATCAAGTAGTAGACTAAATGACCTCATCAGCTCACTAAGCCTACTCTCTGGTGTACTCGGTTTATCTGACTTCCTAAAAGATTGAAAAGGTTCTCACAGATCTATGGGAATTATAACCCCTGCCCTATACTGTTGTGTCTCCATGTTTTAAAAGAATATTATGTTTAGTACAGCCAACAGAAGGCTTGATAGTAGTCTTTAAATACATAAAAGGCTGTTGCAAAGAACCGGGGAATCAGCTGTTCTCTGTATCTAGTGCTGGTGTAGTCAGGGCAAAAAGATTGGAAAGTTAAGACAAAACATTAAATAAAATTTTCTTTCGAAGAGGATTATTAAACAGAGGAATATGCTGCCTGTGGATACTGCAGAATCTCCACAACAGAAGTTCTTCAAGGAAAAGAGGTAGCCTAGGCCAGCTCTCAAGATACCTTGCAGCCCTATCCATTTTAGACAGTACTTAAGAAAACACATCAATAACCCACCTGCTGCTAAGTCCTTCTTTCAGAGAACATCCTTCCTGGAGATGAGGGTCTTCTCTGTTTCTTGGCATTTCTGTGGTGCAGAGAATAGATGAAATTCAGAGAAATAAAAATAGTTATAGCATTTCAGAAGATTCCAGTATTTGCTTCTGACATTTGTCTAGAGTCCAATGGCTCATTAGTGCGAAATCAGCCACATTCATTTAATAACTAAGAGTGGTACACACTGCCAAACAAACAACTCTTTTTTTTTTTTTAACTTTGGAAGTAAGGCACCCAAAAAAAGCAGAAGGCATTAGAGAGAGATTATTTGAAAGAAGAAATATGCCTATCTGCTGAGGGAAGATAACCTTCGGCGGATATCCTGAGCATTCGCCTACCATGGAAGGGAGCTTTTCCAAGCACTGTGGTTGTGCTTGCACTGTGCAGATATTCCAGCCTTCTCCCTTGTTTCAGACTGAAGAACTGCGGGAAAAGCAACCAGCACCAGAGTTCTTTCCATGACGAGTTAATCAAGTAGGAAAGGGCTCATTTGAGTTCATTTTATGAACTCATATTCATGAGAAGAAAGTTTCCAAGTAACTTCTTGCAAGCAGCAGGGCCCTGACAGTAACTGCAGTACGAATCTTCACTGAGTAAATACTAACAAAAGACTTGTAACATGCCATCAGATTGCAACACCAAAATAAAACACACCAGCTGAGAGGGCTGAAGAGGAAACAGATGTAACTGAAAAGTTCTCTGCAAAAGTCTCCCAGATAGATGGCAAATATATATATACATATATATAAATGCATACTGTATATATGTGAATGTGTTTAGATGTACATACACATATGTGTATATGTCTACATATATGCAGATTTACATATATGTATGTCTATGCGGATGCATATATATGTGTGGATGTAAATATATATTATATATATATTCATACATCTCATTATTCTAGAGTAATTTTCAAGAAATGTTTCTTCTAGAAATAATTGCATTGCACTATATTGAACTGATGTTGTTTGATTAGTGCTCACAGAATAATAAAACAGTGTGTGTTGTCCTTCACCATAAGCATCAGTGAAAGTATACAACTGATTGCAGACATTATTTATGATACTTGTGAGTCACAGAGTCAGAAGTGATTGATGATGGTACCAGCACAGAGGCTTACATACACAGCCGCCCTCTATCTTTTCCACACATTATCTAGCTGGAACAGATACGGTTGGAAGTTGGACAGGAGCCTATCAGAGGAGGAGCCTGCCGTTGCAGCTTTGAGGACTCTGGAGACTCTTGGCTGAGTGGAGCCTGTAGGAAGCCGTGGGCTGGTTTCCATGAATCACAGCAACCAAAGATTGCTTCAATCTAACCTTGATCCAGCCAAGTCTCAGCTGCAGCTCTGAATCCATCTGAGGGGAAAAAGGTAAAGTTCTTCCCTTGATGTGTCCTCTCAGGTCAATGACCTAGCCTAGGATGCCTTTAACTATTTTCTACAATCTAGGACCTTCCATCATGGACCAGAACCCATTGTGAAGGTTGCAGATTTATCCATATATCTCAGTATAGCATAAGCTGCAGATGAGGACCCCCCAAAAGAGTTCTACATACATCATAAAGTTTTGGTCTCAAGCAAGTATATTTTGCTTTCTAGATGTAACTTTTCACTTGTTAGCACTTATGCTGTCAGATTTAAAGTACAGTCCATTAATGTTGATTTGTGCTTTGAAAGCTTACAAGTGAATACACTCATTTAGGACTCATTTACACTAGAATAATTCACACAACACTTATAGTTTATTTTATATATGGTTTATTTGCAATAATATAATATAAAAGTAAAATATAAAAATTACAAAATGATTCACATAAATTTCACTGCAGCCTTTCTTGACAATGATGTCATATATAGGCTGTAACCTTAATAAGGAAAATATATTACCAAAAAGGGTTTCTTTTTTTTTTTGTAACAAATAAATTCAAGAAATTCAAAAATCAAGAGTGGCAAACTATCTTTGAGATAGGTGTACTGCTGGGGTTAATATCAGAGCAGGAAACATAACCCTGACCCATGTCAATAGCAAGACTAATACAGTCAATATCAGAGCACGGATGAAGAGGAGCCTTACTAGAAACTGAAAACAGTCTGGTTGTATCTGACCTACTAATTTTTGTCTGTTTCCATGGTTACCACAAGATAACATATACCCACTCTATCGGCTCTTTTTTGGCAGAGGGTAATATCTTAACTGCATTCCACATCCATTTCCCGCCACAGACTGGAGGAATTAGGAAGGAAAATCCAGACACTACAAGGCGCCCTGTCTCTTCTCACATCAAAGTGCACTGAGAGGAGAGGAAATGTTTCCCTAGAACATTTAACTTAAGCGTGGTTGTGTTTAAAGAGTGTGCATGTACAGAAGCTTGTAAGTGAGAATTGGGAGACAGCCACCTGGTGCGGCGGCCAAAGTGCTCGAAGACGCGAATGCTCTGGACGTTGCGTGTTCGAAGGGGAGACTGGCCTGAGCTGGAAGACACCCACTCATGTGGGGAAGGGGAACAAAACCAACACTCAAGCAAACACAGGAGCTTCTTGTGTTTATTGTTTTCATGGGAATCCAAACTGAGTTGCTATGCAACCCTGCCTACTGCCAAAAAGCTGAGCTTGAAATCCTTACTTCACTAAGGTCAGACTGAGGATGTAGGCCACATCCTTCTAATCTCCCTGCTTCCCCAATTTATAATTATTCTCATTTTTGCATACAGTTTTCATGGAAGTTGCAAAACTTAATAGCAAACCTCCCTATATCAGCCAAACAAGGACAGCCCCCTCCACATCTCCTCTTTTAATTCCTCCGATCGACTTGTGCAAAGGAATCCCCCACTCCATGGGATTTCTCAAAAGGGACAGCACTGGATCATCCCCCATTTTCACAGCAATGACCTCTGAAAGTCAACTTTGGACGGTACAAGAGAACAGATGCAAATAAGAAATTTTTCAATTCACTGGTTAACCATGTGCTGGAATGATCCAAAATTAATTCAGGAAGAAGATATTTTTTTCATAAATGAAAGTTTAGATTTCTTGATATTTTGATAACTGTATTGTATGATAAATAGTTTCCAGGCATTTAAGCTGCCAAAAGCAAAGAAAATTACAAAACTCAGGTCTACATTCGTAACCTCACACACCATTCTCCACTGGAAGGGAAGTTCCTACCTTGCTTATTATAACCAATACACCACTAGCTAGGACAGTCACCCTGGAAGTCACCTCACTCTTTGGCTTCCTTGGATTAGGGACTGACGAATTCCTATCTAAGAACTCTCATTCCTGGGCCTTAACAGTATTTTGAGCTGTAAGTTTTCTTCAAATAGACACCAGAAGAAAGAGAAGTATCCTTTTTGTAACCCAATTTAGGAAATGTTACCTGCATTGTCTAATGAATCCCCCCACTCCCCTATTAAGAGAGTCCCTTTCAGAAATGTCTTAATGAACTGTATTTTGACTTTTTTTTGTTCTCCAATACATACTATTAATTAGATGGGGGGAATTCTCAAGGCTTTGCTTCCCCATAGATGTATGTCTTTGATACAGGAAAGTCTTGCCAAAAATACAGACTGAAAAGTTGCCCACTTCAACCCAAAATGACTGAATCAATGTTGGACAGCAGTGTGAATTCTATCATTTTATTAGTTGCTGTTTTCACAACCTTAAAAATATTTCTTTTATTTCATTTTGTTTTGTTTTGTTTCATTTTATTTTATTTATGGGGAGAGTTTTCATGTGATTTTATAGAGAAGAGAACTAAGGAAATTCCCCCCAAAATCCTCATGTGGAATCATATCAACACTTCCATGTCATATCAACTGTGTTGGCACAACTAGCCACACAAAACACTTTTTCATTCATTTTTTACCTACATAATGTTCTCATGCAAGTCATGCCTCCATTTTTGCTTTCAAAAGTACAGCACTAAACATTTTACAAAACATTATGACTTCCTAGCCAAATCTGATTGTCAGTGAAGAAAAAAAAAAAAAAACACACACACCGCACAGCTTCATAGAAGCAAATCTGGCTGAGGTTTCTTTAACTTCACATCAGCATGAGTTATTGCTTCCTGTTAGCCAGAATAATCTTTTGGTAGATTTCTTCGATCTCACTTCTGCTAGGAATAATGCTGCAGTCCTAGCACAGTCTCTAGTCATGAAATAAGAAGAGAAAACATTGGAAGTAGAGAATTAAATCAATAAATATTTTAATGGTATTTTTTGTTTATTGCTTTCTTGCTCTGTATCTGTCTCCATTTATGTATGTTTTCATACATATGTATACATATATGCCTACATATATATGGGTGCATATGCAAATACATATGAACATATGCATCATTGTAGCCTGCATGTATGTCTGTACTTTATGTTTGTAGGTATGATAAAGCAAGCCCAGAAAAAAACAAATAGCAACAATACCTGATTATCTGTTCCATACTGACAGTTAAATAATAACCTGGTATTTTTCAACAGACTAAAATAGGAACAGCAGAAATCTGTCAATTAAACGATTAAGAAAATTTCTAACGCAAGATGATCACAAAAGTCAGGAAATCCCCAGAAGCTAGGAAATAGATATTTGGATGCGCTGCCATGTCAAAGTGCAAGGGGAGTTGTGCTTGTTCGGATCAAAGCTGGCTCAAGCCCAGAACTGTCTCCAGGGCTGCCCCAGGCAGACACATGGGGAAGGGAACAGCCAGGCCAGGCACGTGCGGTACTTCCCCATGATTATAGGACAAGCTTGCACAAGAGGAAATTGAAGACCAGCTTAGCAACTTCAAGGCACCTCAGTCAAGAGTTGCAGAGATAAAATTTAATGGCGAAAAAGAGGATCTCACCTGAGCCAAGGTTTATTAATACTGCGGGGAAAAGGTGATGTCATATCAATATCCTTCTTAAAGAAGCTAGGGAAGGAGTTTCAGAGGAAGACTCTGGATATAAACCTAAGCACATGCAACGAAGCAAAATATTTCAGGACTACTTTTTCTAAAGACAACAGTGTTCCTTCTGTAAATACTGGGGCAGAGTTTCCAAGGTGTATAGCCCTGGTTTACACTCAAGTCTCTCCGAAGTCCCTTATGAGAGTGCACAGACAGATGGATATTTTGATCATTGTCACACTCAATGAGCGGTCAACAAAGACTGCAGCACCAATTATTTCCATCGCATATTGAAAATACACAAATATAGTAAGTTTATTTTTAGTCAATTTCAGGGGAAATTTGTGACTGGGGAAAGAAGTGAGATGCTGTTCTGGGAATTGTAAGTGTGTATGAAACATTCACAAAGTCTGGTGGGAACAGCTGTCTGGTAGCTCCCCCTCTTCCAAGGTTTTGGAGAATGAGCCAGCTTCACTCCTACAGAGCTGTCCATGAAAGCTGAGTTCAGCTATGCCATGGATGAGGGAGCTGCCAGGCTTGGATCCAGCTGCATCATATGACACAGAGCAGACAGACTGAAGCGGGCAGCATGAACGGAGCGGGCTGCCGTGCCCTTCACCCAGAATAATTCATGCCTTGGTAGGTATCCAATTCTGGCTCCTCTAATTAAACCTTAACAGGATATAGCATGGACAGTGTCCTGCACAGAGGGTCTCAACAGCTTCCAAGCTGGGTCTGGTTGGCAGCCCTGCTGGCTGGGAGCGCACAGGCAGCCAGGAGCAACATCCACCGTGACTGCCCCAGACCTGCTCTGTTCAGCACCTGTGTTATCGGCAGCGATGCTCCCATCCCCTCCCTGTGCCATCTCACCCTGTCCCACAGCTGGGACGAGGGTGCTGCCAGGAACACTGAAAGGGGAGAGAACGTGGATCCCTGGGGATGCTCATCCAGGCAGCACTGAGATTATCTTTCCGGCGAGTCTCACTTTGCTGCCAGCACTCAGAGGAACATGCAAAGCAGCAGAACAACATAGCTGGGAGGGCCAGGGTAAGAATGAAGGGTTCTCTAACACTTGTGAGAAAAAGCCTCTGGAGGGACAGAGGGGGAAGACAGGCAAGCAGGAGATACTCTATCTATCTGTCTGATTTTCTTCCAGACCCTGAGCAACAGCTTCCCCTTGGCCCCCCTGACAAATTCTAGCTAGCTGTTTATGTAGGCAGCACTTTAACGCTTCTCACTTTCCCTTATAGTATAGATGCACTAAAAAAACAAGTACAATATCTGCAAGAATTTCCATTCGAGCTGGCTTAAATCATGTTTTCTTTCCTCCTCAGTTCTGCCAATTCCTTTTAGCCTAAGTAATCATCAGTGCATATAACAACATTAGAGGTATGGCATTATGTTCTAAATTCGAACTACGCTAAGAAGTTAACATGCATCCTTTGAATCTTGCAGGGAATTATGCACTTTGTTTTTCAAAACATGGTTCATTCACATTTTCTAAGCCCATCCTCACATATGAGTTTCAAGACCTCATAGAAAGATGTCAAATATAAATACAGTTAAACTGAGGCATTCTTGAATGATTGGCTGAGTCAGTGCAAATTTTGAATACATTTTTCTGGAAATGGCACTTTATTCAAGCAGTTTCTGAAAAGGTATCTTACTTTATGCTCTTGTCTGAGATAAGGAGTTGAGGTACTGTACTAGGGACCAGAATTTCTCTTTTGGCCCCTACAGATGGGAATAATAAATTCAACAAATTCGCCCTTTTTAAAACCCAACATTTCACCCTTTATAAAGTTGAACATTCATTACCAAAGGCTCAAATATGAAAAAGTACTGGTAAAACAGAAAGTAGGCTTTAATTGCAGTCTATAGATTTCATTTTCTCTCCTTTTTTTTTTCTTTCTTTTTTTTTCTTTTCCCCTACCAAGGTATTCTAATCATGAGCTATGGAAAATATTGTAGCTGTTCTAAAATAGCCCTCACATAATAGAGAGTTTGTCTGAAAAGGGACATTGTGGTTTGGTGTCTCTGTGTGTTCTTTGTACACAGCTCAGTAGGCCCTTGAGTGCATTTGAGGAATCTGGTCATTGCTGCGGTACAAACAGAAGGGACTTTTGAGTCAAAGTGAGCACCTGAGTGAAGCAGTGTCTCCATCTGTGGTTGAAGTTGTGTCCTCTTGGCACAAATATATAAGAGAATATCTGCACAGTGTGAGTCCCTAGAGATTATCCAGCATGGTGTTTGCAATCCAAGAACTCATAAAATCCACATCAGCTTTTGCCTAGACTCCTGTGACTTCGAAATTCCCTGTCAGAGTTAGTCCAGGTGATCCATATGCTTTAGACTTCAGGAGGTGCTGTAGAGCCCATCTTTTCTGCTGCCTTTGCTGAGATATGGGTGATGGGTAGGACTGGGTTGCTGTGATGCAAGTATAAATAAGATGATTGAAACAACAACCATTAGTGCTATTGACATTCATGGAGGCAATTAACAGTGTCTGTGTCCACGCTTCAAAATAGATCCCATCCTATGGGGCAACCTTAGCATTTCTGACTAGCAGGTATATATCACCCCTGTCTGCATGGCACATCATCTGACTGTGCATCTGTTCTGGGCCCCAAGTGACAAGAGAGCAGGGAAGAAAAAGTTTGCTCAAAGAGTCTGAATAATGTGGGCCTATCAAGGAGATGTCCTCACGGGAGACCAGAGGAGTAGATGGGGGTACAGAACCTGCAGGGATAGAGCTGGGGGTTGGCGAGGAGCAAAGAGAGCTCGGGTGACACCTCCAGTACCTACTGAAAATGGGCACCAAGGAAAATTCCCCACAGAACCTCATCTTCTTGGAGAAGACTGGTTCACGGGAAAAGGAGGCTTGGGAGTGAATTAACATTTATTCAGGGGACCAGGTATAAATGAGGCAGATAAGCTGTGTGATAGTGTAAATACGTCATTTGCTTCTTCTTCCCAGCAGCCCAGTGACGGAAAATAGATTCAGAGGCAACATCAGCAGACTAAAAACTCACTCCAGTCCAGCCATGGATCCAAACTGAATTCTGCATTTACAGTTTGAAGCAGTCCATATATTTTATTGTACATATTGTACACAAGCAGCCTGCAAACTTTTGTAGTTTTAAAAGATGTGGTTTACCAATTTATTGCTTCTCTAGCCATGCGAGGTCCCAACTTCCTCAGCAGCTTGTTCACAGGAGTGTTTTGCTTGTATCACCCTCTTTGACTATATGCTCAGAATCAATGAAATCAATACCAACACTATCGTTAGCCAACTATAGAAAATAAAAATGAACATGTTCAAATATTCTTTTCATTTATGTCTTTAAAATTATGTCATAAAGAACTGCTGAACTGGCAGGCACCTATAGATATATGCACATTTATGTATTTACGAATAAAGAGGTATTTCAGCTCTCTCATGAAATCAAAACACATTCAAGCAAACAAATGAACTTCAGATAAACTGTCCACAAAATCTTCTCTTGATATATTTCCTGTATCTGCACTTGCAATTAGCCCTCAGACAACAGGATCCTACTGCCACCAACATGAATAAAATTTAATCAGGACTGAAAAATTACTGCATTACTGCAATTACTCCATATTCCAACAAAATTTGAGTGCTTTGTGGGAAGAATAACACTGACACAAATGGGATGAAATTTAAGATTTCCAGATCACATGATCACTCAGAAAACTTCATACAGAAATCTCCTTTTGGAGTAATTCTTAACCAGCCAGACTGGATAATTTGGGCTACAAGTGTGGCCTGGTGTATTTATTTTCAAAATAAATAACCTGTTCAACCCTTTTTGAACAGGGTTGATGAAACTGGCTGCTGGATCACAGGGAGTTGCCTCAGTTTGAAGATCATGCCTAGAGAGAAAACAGAAGCTGTAACAGCCTTGATAGCATCTTTCTTCAGATCCTTAAAGTGAAGGCAATGGGATGACCAAAGGGCATACTGAGCACACCCTTCTGCCTCAGTTTTAAGTCCTGGAAAATTTAACTGTAAGTGTTAGAAGAGCTTTAGAGGATTGCTGGCAAGTTATACAGACCCAGAGCTCTAAAACTTGCTAAAACTGGGCCAGCACTGATGCAGTGCAGATTGGTAAGGGTTGCAACTTGCTTGTTTCTATTTGCAGTTTTCAAGCAGATCCCAGAGGTCCCAGAGCAGAACTCTGAATTCCTAATCTTGGCAGAGTATTTTGGAGTGTGACAAGAGAGTGACAATCCTGTATTTTGGCACGCAAATGGCTCCTTGGTAACGTGTGTTGTCTGACACCTCTCAAAGACTTCAAGGAATTTTTTGAGTTCTTTATAATCATCCGACTCCCACCAAGGTCCTAACACTGTGACGGACAAATGCTCTATCAGTCCTAACAGCAGGGAATGTTATGACCAGGGAAGCCAAGTCTCGTATTAAGCAATCCCCAGTTGGTGAACCTTCTGACTTCCTAAACCCAAAAAGGAACCCAGCTCTAATCCTAAACCCAGAAGAGTGCCCATTTGATCAAAAGAATCTAAAAAAGATTTGACAATAAACTCTGTGCTTTAGTTGCATAAGTGAACTAGATATAATAAGTGTTAGTCCTACCAGCTTGAGCAAGCTCAGGGCAGAATCTGCAATAGGAATCCAGGAGTTTTAACATCTGGCTATGAAACATTACCCTGAAATGACTCCAATATGCAAAGAAGCTTGCAGAAGAGTGAAAGAAAAAAATGAGAAAAATAAGAAAAAATAAGCAACCAATTTGCCATTTGCAATGAAACACTTTCTCTGCGTTAACACTTCTAATTTTTTAACTGTACAAAAGGGCACATGTGTACTGCCAAGATGAGTTACAGAGTTTTACATGCCCCATATTTCCTGTCTTGGACACTACATTTGTAAGCAAGTCCCTTGCCAAAATGCAGCAAAACATAACCAGGGAAAAAATACTCTGTTTTCTTAAGAACATGCACTATAGGAAGCAAAGCGCTCGGCGGTGCTGCCGAAGTACGTGGGGGCAGTAGCGAATGGAAACATGCAGCAGGTATCTCTAAGCTGGCATAAACAAAGCTGCAGACAGAGTGCTGGGTGATAGGGAGCCAGAGGATCACAGTGACCCGCCAGGCTGCCTCCTCCGAAGTGTCACCAGAGGCCAGCACAGACCGGAACCAAGTGGTGACATGAGATAACGCTGTTCCGCCAGGGCCAAACCTGTCCCGAAAGCTGAGCGCATGGAACAAAGATCATGGAAACGCTTAATTCCTTTGTACAAGACTTTTTTTTCCCCTGCTGTTCCACACAACCACTGTCCCAAAGCAAAGGGTGCATTTGCCAAGTAGTCAGTTCTTTCCCTGTTCAAGAATTGCATAAGTTTCTGTTCATCGCAGAAATGATAAAGAATTGCTCTCATGCAAGTAGGAATAATCCTCTTCACAAATTGTATGAATATGTATGAATAAGTGAATTAAACTGCAGATGAGCTGGTTTGATCCCTTGTGAGCACAAGGCACAAGCACATTAGGAAAGGCAGGTCTGCATAGGCACAGCCGTTATCTATGGGCTGGGCACAGCGGCAGAACTGAGCAAGAGAACATCAAAAAAAGGTCAGTCGCTGATTAGTGCTGCTAGCAATGCAAAAAGATAAAGTTGCCAAGTGAAATTCTGCTGAGAACCAGGCCTGTGGATGGACACTGTAGATCCCCCAAAGACCTACTTTGAAGTAAGTATAGTAAGGTAGTTGATTCATATTACATTATTACATTAATAACTAAGGGTCAGCTATCCAACGTACCGAGTGCTGAAGAAATGTATGGAGAAGATCCCATCCAGAAGAGTGTAGACTCTAATTCCCCTGCAGGTGGAATAATTCCCTCCATGGCAAGCATTTTGCAATGTATTTTTTTTTTATTTTCTAATTAGATGGCTGCGTGTGTGAGGATTGTGAAGGGGGCACCTCAGTGACTCCTGCCTTTATGCTGCAAACCTGCTCTGAATCCTTATGAGCTAGCTCCTGACAGTGGTCCTGGCCCCTAGCAGTGTAAGCAATACCTCCCACACTTGTCCGTACACAGAATTAATGTAGATAGAGTGTGCAAAGAAAAATCAAATAACAAGTCTCTTAAAGCTCAACTTCACTACAGAGAAAGCTCAAATTCATTCAGCATGACTAAAGAGGATGATGGAAGATTGCAAAGTGTGAAAAGGGACAGAGGGAATTCAGGAGTGGGAAATGTCATGAATCCAAGGACTGGCTTTCATTGCTCAGAGTAGCATGGCTGGAGGGAGCTGGGTGACTACTTGAGGAACTATGTTTGCTTGTCATTTGTTCTTTTGATCTGCGTTTTCTCTCAAATGCTTTTGTTCTGAGTTAATGATTCTTAGTATTAAGATGAATTGGTTAGTTTTCTTTTAATCCTAGGGAAGAGAAGTGCAACTGCTAAGTCGAATTTGAATCCTCTGTAGCAACTGCAGTTGGCTGAAGAAGATAGTCTATGAACCAGGTCTGGAGGAAGAAAGCTGAAGTAAGCTGCAGGGAATAGCTGTCAGCCAAAAAGCCAACACTCCTCTAAGACCCTTGGGGAGTCTACAAAGTAGCTAGAATTACAGTTAGGCTGGAAACTGTGGCAAAGACCCTATATAGAAGGGATAAGCACAAAGTGTTTCACTTCTGCAAAGACCTATTCGTGAGAAAGCTTGAGGAAAAGGAGAAAGTGCGTAGACACAGAACAACTCCCCAAAATCTGATTGCAAACCTTATTTTTTTCTAAAGTTATGCAGCACCAACTGATCAGCTAAATCATTATTTTCTCTATAGTTCTTGTTCCTGGAAGATTTATAAATAAGCTAAATTCCCTTTGGTTTGAAATTAGTGGGTGTATTCTCAGCAGGCAGTCAACTTTATTTTGCAGAATAGATACCAAAAAAAGAAAAAAAGAAAAACACCAGAAAAGGAGAGGTGGAGCCACATTTTGCTCGGCAAATAAATAAATACGACTCCACAGTTCCCTTTTCAGAAGTGTAAGCTTTTGCTGTTTTCCTAGCTGAAGACAGTTCTGTTATAGTCAGAAATACACATATTTTGGTGGAACAGTCCATATTTATAAACATTCACAAAAAAAGCAAAGGGAGAAAACAGATTATCAAATAATTTTGATTCTGAAAGAGCTCTGTTACTTGCACTACTGTAGCAATTAATACTGTTTGTATGAAATTTTAGTCTCTGTGTCTCTCTAATCCTTGGAGTCCTGTTAATATCACTGCTATGTTAGACAGCATTATCTTATAAGTCTCGTAGATTATTGCTCCATGTGCATAGAGTAAAATCTTGACTATTTTGAAATGAATACGAAAGGTCCCACTATTTTCACTGGAGAAGAGATTTTAACCTACTACCTTCTTATATTTATGCTTGACCTTATGCATCACTAGGCAAGTAATGAAGTAAACAGTAAATGTTGCTCTGGTGTCACGAGTCAGCTGAACAGAGCAGGTCCTTATAGGGAAGGTAAACTTTGTGGTTTTAATATAGAACACCAGTTTCTGTGTATAGACCGTACGGTGGGAGGAAGTGTATTTATACTTTAGTATGATAAATCTTTCCTAAAGCCCAGTCTGGAAAAGGAGGGATCGTGCCTGCTTTTTATGTAGCTCATATACAAAGAAAATATGACCCAGGACAAATACAGAATCTACACTCTATCCTCCACATGTTCAAATTAAGGTAGTTTGGACTGCAAGGACCAAGGAGCATTGTAATGCCCATGCTTTAGGAAAGTTAAGGATCTCTCCTGTATTAACAGCTAAAGGGAACATACCTTGAAGGAGAATTTTCTTGACAGTCAAGTGAGCAGTGAAGTTTCCCACCCCCACTTTAGCACGTAAGTGTGAAGCATGTTGCGTTTCATGCTATGGGAGGACAATCTCCCATCACTGCTGCCTCCAGTAAGATTATCTGTATTCACTTTCACAGCTCTGCTTCCCATGCTGAAGAAACACAGAGCAGCTGAGGTTGGAATGGACCTCTGGATACCATCTTTTCCAATCCCCTGCTCAAAGTAGGGTCAGCTAGAGCAGGTTCCTCAGGACAACACAGAGTCAGGTTTTGAACATCTGCAAGAATGTAGACTCCACAATGTCTCTGGGTTGCCTGTTTCAGTGTTCAATCACTCTCACAGTGAAAATAGTTTTCTTATGTTTAAGCAGAATTTCTTGTGTTCCTATTTGTGCTGGTTGCCTCTTGTCCTTTCATTGGGCACCACTGAGAAGAGTCTGAATTCACCTCCTTACTGCCCCATCAGGTTTTTACTCACTGAAAAGATCTCCCTTTACCTTCTCTTCCCAAGGCTGAACAGTTCCAGCTTTTTCAGCCTCTCTTCACATGACAGATGTTCCAGTCCTTTCCAGGGCCGTTGTTGGAGAGTAGGCCTATGACTTTCTTGTGCGAGGAAGTTCAACACTGGACACAGCTCTCCAAATGTGGCCTCACCAGTGGTGAGTAGAGGGCAAGGATCTTCTCCCTTGAATGGCTGGCAGCACTGCTTAATGCACCCCGAAAGTCTGTTGTCCTTCTCTGCTGACAGATCACATTGCAGCCTTATGGTCAGCTTATTGTCAACAGTTTTTTTTTTTTTTTTCCTGCTTAGGTTCTTTCCAGCCAGGCAGCCTCCAGACTGTTGCATGGTGGTTTTAGCTCCAAGGGGAAAGAATTTACACTTCCCATTATTGAATCTGACATTCTTTCCATTGGCCTGTTTATCTATGCTGCTGAGGTGTCTCTTTTTTGGGTCTCTCTGAAAGGCAGCAAAACCACCTGCTGTATCAACCACTTCTCCCAGTATTATCTATCTGAAAACTTGATGAGGGCGCATTTGGTCCTATCAAGCAGGTCACTAGTGTCTGGCCTCCAGATGGGCCTCATGCTCCTGATCCAAACCCTCTGAGCTGAACAGTTCATCCAGCTTTCTGTTCATCTCAGTGTCTACTTACCTAATATATACTTCACCAGTTTGTTTATAAGAATGTTATGGAAGAAAGTGTCTAAAGTCTTACTAAAGTCAAGCCATAAACAAGCATCCATTGCATCTCTTCTTCGCTTAGCTGGTCTTTTCATCTTAGAAGCCTAACAGATTGCCCAGGCATGATTTCCCTTTTGTAAATCCATGTTGACTTCTCTCAGTCACCTTCTTGTCCTTAATACTTTAGGAAATGGCTTCTAGGAGAATTTGCTCCATCTCATTCTTGGGATTTAAGGCAAGGCTGGCTGGCCTACAGTTCCCAAGATCCTCTTCTAGCTATGGATTATTGCTATATGTTTGGAAGGCATCATTTTTGCAGTGACGAATGTAAGAAGAATAAAAGCCCAAATAATAAATCATATCATCTGGTCTAATTCTGTGGCTTAGTGCTGGCCATTACTCTGTGTTTATTGGCTTCCTTTAGCACAAAGCCAAACATTAGGGATGATAAAACATTATTCATTTATATCATTCTTTGACTTTTCTGTTATAGAAGAAATCTAGACTTTCCATATGTTGTTCTTTTTTATAGTAACATAAATAAAAATATATGGGTATCACAAGCACACTATATAAAATATATTTAAAAAATGTCATTTTATATATGTGTATAAATCTGCAGATTGTATAGATTTGCTCAGAAAGTTAAGAAAAAGCATGTAAGTACATTTGGACCATCTTTACGCAGGCTAAGACAGAGGTTAAATTTAACTTTATGTTTTATGTTGCAGTCACCTCAAGGAAATTTATGGGCAAGCCTTTGCCTAATAGTCTGCTTAATAATGAGGAAATACTGAATTGGGCCACATGTTGCACACTACTTACACGCACACCATTTGGCTAATACTGTCTCTGAGCCATGAGCATTTGTATCACTCTTGGCCTTAGGAATAGTTCAGTCCAGAGCAACTTAATTTGTTCCAGCAAGGATTTCAGTATTTAGATCTCTTTTTTCCTCTGCAAATCTTATTTCCCGAGTAAGGCTTCTTCACGTAAGCATGTCATGAATGTGCTACCACAACATCAGTTTAAATGAAAACATCTTGTCCTAATGTGGCATGGCATTTCTTTGTTGTGCCACAGTGACTTTATTTCTTAGGATCAGATAATTACACCCAATTTTCTCCTGAAAACTGCAAATGAATTACTGACACTGTTGCTCTTTCTATGGTTATCACATCCAGCTGCTACATTTTCCTTTAAAAAAGATTCTTTTTCTTGTGATTCACCATATTGCTTAAACAGTCTGTTTACAGAGTTCTGCCTGAGGTGCTGAATTCTTTAGGCAAATACCATTTTTTTCTTATTATTTTGCACTGAAAGATATTGCAAGAAAATACCCAAACAGTGACATGTCGAATACTCTCTTTCCATGCTAGAATCACAGATGACTCATGGCTTGTAGTGAGTATCGTTAGGGATGGGGGAGGTTGCCTGATGCCATCATCTTCCCCATTTCAGGACTAGAAGATGGGACTCGTGAGGGGCTTTTCAGCAGTGCATATGATGCCAAGTGCAGCAAGCGCTTGGCCTTCACAGCTGTCAACCTGGAGCCCATATACCCTTTCCTTCAGGTGATGGCTTTACTTGTATACAGTTTGCTCATGAAAACTGGCAAATTATAACAGTTTTCAGAAAAGGTATCTCTAAATAATTCATTCTACATTTCCAGGGGGAATCTCACAGGAGTTTTTCCAACTTCTCTTTCTAGTACTCATCACAGAAGACTGTCTTGGCTCAGGTGACTATTCAGAAGAGTGGAAGTTCGTATCAGGATGTGTGTGTTCATGCCTGCATGGTCTGATAGCAGGACAGCAGCAAGGAGGTCATGCTGCCAATGGACTCAGCTCAAACACCATGTTAGGGACATTCCTGGCAAACTCATAGAGAAAAAATACATATGTATTTGTATATTTATACCTATGTACATATGCAAATATTCAGTAGCTGCCAACAATGAAGATAAGGAAGGAAAAAGGAGGCGCATTTCATTGTTATTTGATAAATAAAGAAAACAAAAATCAATTATTTCTTGCAAGCTTTTAGCTCAGCATTGTCTCCTAGAGGTCAGTAAGGAACAACTTGACCTAATTGTGAAAACTTTTATCTATTTTCTGTCACACTGTGTGGCACAAAACTGCTTCTCTCTGGGGACTGGCTCTGGAAGGAAACCCAGCGAGGTTCTCCGGGTTGTTTTCTTCCCTGACATGCCTTTGACTTTCATTTTGGAAAGTGAAGATGTTTGGCTCCACTCTGAGGACAGTTAGAGCAGCTCAGGATGTTAGTGCTGCTACTCTGTTGGAATGAGAAAATGAATAAAAGCAATAGATTACAAAGAACTGCTTTGAGGTAAATGCAGGGCAAGGGAAAGGGAAATTAATATAAGAGCAATTACATCATTTTAATTAACTATCGCCACAGTTTGAATATCTGGTTTGGATCTCACGTTCCTTCCTTTTTCTTCTCCATGACCTCAGTTCTTATCATTTTGGCCATATCTGCCGGTGCCCATAGTGACATGCAGAAAGCCAGAAGACTTTGCAAAACACTAACCTCATTTAGCTGATGCAAATGCCCAGCATTGTTCCAGGGACGGGAACAGGCCGGCTGATGCAAAACTGCTCTATTTATTTCAGGAAACTCATTGTTTCAATAAGCAACTTTCTTGTCTGGCCATTCTGGTCCCTGTTTCAGGATGTCAGTCAGTGTCAAAGAATTGGCAGAACTAGGAAGATAAGATAACTCAGATTCTCATCGAGTTACATTGCAACCCCACACAACTATTAATGTTTATAGCGAGGCCAAGGGATAAATAGAAACTAATTAACAGTAGCTTACCCATGCAGCAGCATAGAAAATCTCACCTGGTTTACTATAAGGCAAGCAAAATTCCCCTTCATTCCCAGGGTGAATTACAAGCTGCTCTGTGTGTTGAAATGCAAGTTGACTTTTTCCTCTGCATCATAAGGGATTATTAGAAAGACATATTTCTCACAGAGTCCCCAAAGGACACATTCTGTATTCAGTCACTGAAATAAGGGACAGACTCCCAAAGACTCTGAGCCAGCCTTCGATGTACCACTCACAAACTGATTTGCCAAGCACCTTTTCAAAATCCTTCCCGTTCCTTGGTGTTTAAATGTGCACTGATCCATTTGGCTAGGTTTGATTGTGGAGGGGGAAAAAAAGTTTTAAAGATCTAGATATCTAGATCTTACATATCTTAGATAGAAATGTCTTAGATATCATTTCTAGCAAGGACACTGACTAGACACATCTGTACTTTCAAATAATACTTTGGTGGTGTTGCACATCCTGTTGAGTACAGCCAGAGTGCTTAACTGCACCTTCAAGATCTACATATGATGCGAAACTGTATGTGCACAGTTTCACACATAACCTTACACAGTTTTAATCCATTTCTCTGCTTTCATGATGAGGTTGCCATTTCAAGGTGGTCTCAAAGAAGTCACAGCAAAAAAAGGCTTTGATTTAGATACTGGTTAAAGTTTATATCGATAGATAATAAAACATATACTATATTTATTTTATAAAATATCTATACATGTATATACATAACATATATTTATTTTCAGTCCTGAACTCACATTTCTTGTGTTCCTAAGCTCTCCTCCTCTCTGACAGTGAAACTGCTTACTTTTGCCAGCTTACCTATGTCACTTAGGAGGGCAAACACATTCACCAGTTCACCCCAATACATACATGCCAGCAAAAACTTCCATGTGGATACTCACTATCTCTTAATCTCCCCTGAAACCATGCCATTCTAATAGTATAGCAAATGTATTAACAGAGGGGATGAAGTACATCAGAGAACTCTCCTGCTAACACAAAGCAGGTGTCCAGCAGAGGCTTTGCAGGCAGAGCACGCCCATGCAGCAGCAGCAGCAGCCAACGCTGGGGAGGAGCTTCTGGTACCATGTGGGCAGCGCAGGGCGGTCCAAGAGCTCCTCAGATGGACCACTGACTTCAGCAGTGCCAAACCCTCAGAGCCAGAGAGAGCAAGGCAATGTGGAGTTGGAG
>NW_010587102.1:41168-104041 GCF_000705375.1 Tinamus guttatus | reverse complement strand
CTCAGGGGCTGCTAAGAGTCCCTCAACGTGATACATAATGATTTTTGGTCCACACTAACAGCTTGGGAAATGGCAGTGGTGTCCCATTAGTTTAAAATATTTACCAAAATCAGTGTCATAAAATGTTATCAGCCATCAGAAATCTTCCATGCTCTGAACTGTCCAATGAAGTCAACTCCAGAGCAAAGAACAGCACAATCTCCACACCTTTGGAAGGAGGAGAAAATGATCATGGAGGGACCCAGTTGGAAGCTGCTTCTTTTTCAATGAAGTCCAAATAAATAATTTAAGAGGCAAGCACATAGTTAAGAGCCTAACTTGCCATTTGCTTGCAGGATTTTCCGTGTGAGCACCCCTTGTCCCTTGCTGTACCAACACTCTTGCTTTTTTTAGATTTATGCTATTAAATGGCCACATAGCCAGCTGCCCTTCACCTTGTTAATTTAACTCAGTGAGACTCTGGTAGTCATTTTGTCAACATGCCAGTCTACGTGCACTAAAATGGGAACCCCTTTTTTTTTCCAGTACATGGTACAAATAATTCTCTTTTATACCTCAGCTGAAGTGAAGACTGAATAGGAAATGAGCCTGTAGTTCAAGGAAGTCTTCCTGATCTCACCTTTTCTCACCATTAATGCCTTCCACTGCATAGTGCAGAACAGGACGCATACCAGAAGCCAGGTTGAGAATTCATCTCCCATCCAGTATTATGGTAGATTTTGTTTCACCATAGTATGTCTCCTGCTTTAGTAGGTGCTGATTCTGACATTTTATTTAATTAGCAAGAACAAATATGAGGACAATAAATTGTCTCAATAAAAAATATTTTATGGAAAGATGGGAATAAATGGAAAGTTAGGAACAAAATAATTAATCCTATAGGAAAGTCTGTGTGCTCAGTATCATTCCTAAAATGTGCTCTTGGAGTACTTTATTAGAATCTTAGAAAATATTAGAAAATATCTCTGGTTATTATGATTATAAAACATCAAGAAAATTAATTCATTTAGAAATATAGGTGTCTAATATAAGAGGTTTTGGTGAATTCAACAAATGCCTGAATAGGCTTCATTGTTCAGAGTTAATTTAAACCATTCTATACCTTAAATACCTTTGGAGAACAAGCAAAGAAGATCTGCTTGCTCTTCTCTGAGTCAGGAAACAGTGTAGGCTAGGAAGCATGCTTCACAGTTTCCAAAATATTGACATCCATTCCCAAGTCTACAACCAGGAAAGAAACATTAAGTTCATGTTTTGCTTCATTCTTTGGATCTGTTCACAGCTTTTGCTGCGACTGCATTGCCATGAGACAGAGATGCAGAAAATGTTCCTCTTCTGTTTATGTGGGCCCCAGTCCTGCAAAGAGCATTTTGTGGGAAACCCCATGTACTTTCTTGGAATATTTCTCACTCCAAAGGTTTCTTACTTGGATCTACTGCATAAATTTTTTTGCAGAACTGGAATCACATAGTTATCCTTGATATTATTCTGAAATATGTGGCTTTTCCACACAGTCATTAGGCACCTGCCTGAAAAAAAAAATTAATTAAAAAAAAATCTGAAGAAGCACTTAAATGCATGCTCAAATTTAAACACAATCTCAAGTGATATATGAAGCCATAAAAGTTTTCTAGGACTTATTTTGCAGATAAGATGAGGCAACTCTTGAGCATTTTGAGGGAAATATTCTTATTTAAAAATATCTCTCAGGAAAAAAAATTATAATGCAAGCACTTTGTAAAAGGTTGTAAAATGAGCTGTAAAAAACTCACTTTTAAGAGAGAGGATACCTAATCCATTCTACTGGAGAGATTGTTGATGGAAACAAATCTAATTCTGGAAAAAATATTCTTCGAAGTTGTAAAGGCAGATAAAGTAAAGTAAACTAAGGGACAGAATAAGGACAGCAATCAGCAAATAACCATGCATTAGCTTGGGGAAACCAGTCAAGACTGCAAGACAGGAAGCCGCTCCTCAGAAATATTTTTACTTAGAAAGGACTCTGTTAATTGGGGTGCAGTTCCCTTTAATCTCCAACACAACGCTTGGAACCTACCCAGAAAAGCCTGATAAATAAGATGCAAACATGGCTTCTCACTAAAACTGCTGAAGATTCAAGCACTATAATCAAGATCATTGCTAGAAGAAGAGTGAAAGAAGGACTGTAGGATCAGCAATTTATGTTTTGCTACCATAACTCCAACAGTGAAAGGACATATTCTCAGAAAGCTGTTGGGATGGGGATATCAGATATGATATCTAGAATGGAAGGATTCCCTTTATTCAATTTGAGAATTTATGTCACAAGTTATTAGAAACCATGATATAAAAAAACACCCATGGTCACCTGTAAGTGAATACATTTCACTGAGACTCTCCAGTGAAAGGGGAAGAGGTTTCTGCCCTGTAAGTTACTGCTGGCAGAGGCTCCAGCGCACCTCCAATAAGACTCTTGCCGCCTACAAATAGTAACTGCTTGAAGCCTGGCCAGATTACAAGAAAAACTACCTTATGCTCCACATGGATGGAGCCAGGATGTGTGTGCAAGGCATGATTTTGTTTCAAGGTGACTGGACAGCAAATTTAATATCTGACATCAAAAATATATATATGCCTTGCACCTGGTGATAGAGAAATGTCTGAATTAAACCAAGGCATGTGTCTGCTAGCTAATCATAGCTTTAATCATAAAAGAATAACCTGAGGAAATTAGAATAAATGAGATGATATTCTTTTTTGTTAAAAATCTGTAGCATATTTGTAAGAAAAAAAAAAGGGCCTAAAAAACTTCCAGAAAGGGCCATTTTTCTTTTTGAGAAGTAAATGTTATGAACAACACATTTTTCATGGAAAACATATGTTTTGTTTTGTTTTTCCCTACTTCTACTGTACAAACTCTGCACAGTTTTCTCGTGAAACCAAACTAGCGTCATTTGTTTGGCATTGACTTTTTCAGTGCCTCAGAGAATCATTCAGGGTCAAAGCAGTATAAGTTCTAATATTCCCCCATTATTTCCATCATCCAACAAATTAAAAAGCAGGAAGCAAGAGTTTGCCTTAGTACCTTGCTATTAGCAAGTCACATAGCCTTTAAAATGTCACGGAAAGAGAGACGCATAAATCCTCAGCTTTCCCTAATAACATCTCCTCAGTCCCTACATGTATCAGATCATACTATCTTACAAGGAGAAGGAAAATCTTATGACTTGGGTGGTGATCAGCGGTGCAGAGTCTAGTTGGAGGCCTGTAGCTAGTGGTGTCCCCCAGGGGTCAGTCCTTGGTCCAGTCCTGTTCAATTTATTCATCAATAACCTGGATGAAGGCACAGAGTGCTCCCTCAGCAAGTTTGCTGATGATACCAAACTGGGAGGAGTAGCTGATACCCCAGAGGGCTGCGCTGCCATCCAGAGGGACCTGGACAGACTGGACAACTGGGCGGTGAAAAACCTCATGCAATTCAACAAGGCCAAGTGCAAGGTTCTGCACCTGGGAAGGAATAACCCCAGACACCAGTACAGGCTGGGGACCGACCTTCTGGAGAGCAGCTCTGCAGAGAAGGACCTGGGTGTCATGGTGGACAACAAGTTGACCATGAGGCAGCAGTGTGCTCTCGTGGCCAAGAAGGCCAGTGGGATCCTGGGGTGCCTTAAGAAAAGCGTCTCCAGCAGGTCAAGGGAGGTGATCCTGCCCCTCTACTCAGCCCTGGTGAGGCCGCATCTGGAGTATTGTGTCCAGTTCTGGGCTCCACAGTACAAGAGGGATGTGGAGCTGCTGGAGAGAGTCCAGCGCAGGGCCACAAGGATGATCAGGGGCCTGGAACATCTGCCCTATGAGGAGACAGTGAGGGAGCTGGGCCTGTTCAGCCTGGAGAAGAGAAGGCTGAGAGGGGACCTGATCAGTGTCTATAAGTACCTCAAGGGAGGCAGTGCAGAGGATGGTGCTGGCCTCTTTTCACTGGTGGCCACCAACAGAACTAGAGCTAATGGCCACAAACTGAATCACTAAAAGTTCCACAGGAACTTAAGGAAAAATTTCTTGACAGTGAGGGTGACAGAGCGCTGGAACAGGTTACCAAGAGAGGTGGTGGAGTCTCCTTCTCCAGAGGTCTTCAAAACCCGCTTGGATGAAGTCCTGAGCCACGTGCTCTAGGTGACCCCGCGTGTTGGACTAGATGACCTCTAGAAGTCCCTTCCACCTTAAGCATTCTATGATTCTATAATTTCCTTCAGGAACCTCCTTGCCCAGTAATGGTTTCCCTGTGACATGGAAAAACATAGTAGAGGTTGACCAACTGTCCAATGACACACCCTCAAATCACCTGCTTTAGAACTATCATACTCATTATAGAATGAAAAAAGAAAAAGAAAAAAAAAGGCACGATGAAAACTCAAGAAAACAGACACAGAAAAGTAAACTGGGATAGGACTTAAAAAGTCAATCCCTTTGTTGGGACGCCAAGTCTAGGGTTTGTAAAGACCATCCGCAACAGATGTTAGTGATGAAATTTTCCCAAGAAAAAGATTTCACTATCTCCCTAGGCAATATGTCACAATGCTTAACTGGGCTTATAAACAATATCTTCCTATAACCTGACCTGAATCTTCTTTGCTGAAAAGTCGATTATTTCTTGATCAATTCCAAAATGGTCACAAAACAATTTATCATTAGCATCTCCTAAATACTTTTTACCTATAAGAGTTGCTCTCATGTAAGCTGTTGTCTGCTCTCATCTAGACTAAACAAATTTTAACCTTCCCTCAAAGGTTATGCTTTTCAAACCCACTATCATCCTTGTTAGCTTTCCCTGGACTATGTGACTTCATAGAAGAGTGGGCCTGAAAAATGAACATAGAACATCTTCTAAGAGCCAACCCAAGCCAAGAAATGAAAACTTACTTCTGGTGTTTTAAACACAATGCTTAATAGATGCCAGAATGAGATTGGGCGATGCTCTGGAAAAGAAAAAAAAAAAAAAGGCACATTAATTGAGCAGATGCACATCTAAGCATCAGATTATTCACATGTGGAAGATACTATTCATATATACATATGTATCTATATATACATATGTATCTATAAATTGCATTCCTTTCAGTTGCATTTAATACATAGGCCAAGATTTTCAAAAATAAACTCCGAAAGTTGGACGGCTGAAATAGTTTACTTTGATCCTCACACATGGTTAGGATGCAGTAGCACCTAGCTGTTCTCTTCATGCCTCAAGCACAGTCTTTGATTCTTAATTTTAAGCATCTTTTTGTTATTAGGAGTTGGAAGAAAAATCACATCCAGTTTATCATGTTTTAACTCTGCAGTTCTGAGAGTCAATTTCTTCTCCATTTCCCACACAGCAAAATCAGAGGTTCCAATCCTGGCACCTTTTAGAATCTGGTCCTGTTATAGTTTGAAATTAGCCCTGTAATAATGCAAATGACCCCCCAAACAGGGTCAGATTTAAAGATGTCTTTAAAAAAAAAAAAAAATCTGAGGACACCACCAAAGCTGGTATTTGGAGCAGGTTGTGAAACTTCTGAAATTAAGTCATTCTCATGGGGGAGACTTGGGTTAAATTAATAATCACCTCTAATCTATTTGAGTCGAAGCTCTTCCACCATTCCTGAGCTTAAACAGTAAGTTCAGACAATGCCAGTGGTCTTCAAGTGGTTGTTGAATTCTCCTTTTATGCTCTGTCTGCAATAAATTAGACAATAAATTGTCTAATATATTCCTTTAGCAGTTCAGGAAAGGAAGATCTGAGAATTAAGATGCCCTAAAACTTATGCAGAGAACTTTTTTTTTATCCAAAACTGAAAAATTATAGATCTTCTTCTTGGGTGATGTGACAACAGCTTACCAGTAAATTGCTGCTCTGGATGAAAGCACTTAAGTGGCTTAAACAGCTGGAGAAGAAAAGTAATTTAATCTGGCATGCAATGCTTAGTAATTCCTGCTTTCTTCTTTCAGTGTTTTTCATCATGGCTGAAATGACTTTTAGAGATATGAACATCAGCAAACCATGCTCTGCATCCCTTGCTCATCTCAAAATTCATGCTAATAGTTTGCATCAGTGACAGCAAAACAATGGATATTCATACCAACATGCTGTCTTACTTCACTGGCACCACCAGCACAAGGTTATGAAATTAGTTAGCAGAAGTTTAGACCTCAAGAATACTGCAGCTTTGGGAGTGACAGGCTCTGTGGCTCCTGAGACTACTCTGATAAAAATGGAAGTCAGAAAATTTTTATCAGAAAAATGGATTTGCAAACCTGCATTCTTCAGTCTTTGAAGTTCCTTTAAAGCATTATCTTTTTTCCTTTTGTATTGCATTTACAGCTGCAGCAGGCATATAAATAGAAATATCTTCACATTACTATCAAAGAAGACAGTACTACATAGCTGTCATGAGAGCCACAGCTCACCTTTCACCGAGGCCATGTTTCCTTAGCTGGACTCCTGACGGTTGTGCCTTGCCAGCTGAGTTGCTGGAAGAAAAATCTTTTGCACTCTTTGCCTTTTGACAAAAATAACCGCCTTGTGAAATACAAAGACTGTAATAGTAAAGTAACGCAGTGATGACAACAAAACTGTCAGTATCACAATGTCCTTTCATCTCCTCCCCCTTTTTACCCATCTGGAGACTCTACTTTCAATTCTCGGCAGAGCTTAAATAGCAACAAAAGCCTCTAAGGGCATTTCATATTGCCAATTAATTTTAATTTTACACAACATTAATTTAGCGTAACATTGCAGAACATTTATCAACCCACCATGGTAGGAAGCATGACTATTAATCACTCTAAACTGCATTTGTCAAATGAAATCAGAACAGATTGCTCTTGAGTTATTGCTTTGCAAGGTGCCGTCAGTCGTTTAGGTCGTTTTAGGGGAACAACTACCTCCTTGCAGAAACCCTTCCATTAAATACCTCGCTTCTTACACACATCTACACAGTTTCTTAACCAGTCCCTTAACGGACACCTGTGTAACAACACTTGTCTTTAGAAGAAATTTTGTTCTGAAAGCCTAACATTGAGGTTACTGTATTGCAAATCTGAGATCACAAAGCCTTAACTAGCACTTGCAAATTAACCATTGTGGAGGAGATAAATCACAGAGAAAGTTCTTCACCTGCTCATTTCCTCTGACAAGAGGAATCCTCAGGAGTTGCCTTTGCTAGTGCAAAGTCAGCAGCTGTTAGGACCCACCTGATCATTTGGTCCTTTATGTCCAGCAGCAACATCAACATGTCCATTAGCCACACGGTCTTCCAAGACACAATCATGCAGAAGTCAGTAAGTCTCTAATGTAGCCTTAGCTACAGCCTTTACCTTTCTGCTCAGTTTTCTATGAGGAAGTTGACAAAAGTGTTATTTATATAGAAGCTGATATATTTACTCTATCAAATGTAGAATGAAAGAGAATTCAATATCATAAAATGAGAGATGGAAGACCATTTTTTTTTTCCGATCTGTAGAGAAACATTGACTTCAGCAGGTTTACCCTGGTGCTGCCAAGATGATATCTGGGTCTCTTTTACAGTAACTTTCTGTGGGATTTGGACAACTAAATATGTTGGTTTTGACAACCTTGGGTTTTCTGCCTGGCTTCTAGCCAGAAGGGCCAGGGGACTCCAAAAGGGTCCTATGTCACATTTGCCAATAAGATCTGCATGTCAAGATATCCTAAGGCGTTTCAGATGGTAATAAATACCTATATTTAAGCAGACAAATCCTTGCCCTGGCATTTGATGGATAGTCCATTCCCTAAATTATAGATAGCAACCACTTTTACCTATACACACACAAGCATATGTATAGGTATGCTCTCCTTAACAGAGTTACACACACAAACATACTGCTGCAGCTGATGCTGCTCCATATCCATTGTACAACATTCTGGCTTGTCCATTCAGCATTTAGTCTCCCATTTAATTCATTTTTTTTCTAGTTTCTCCTTTGTATTACCAATGAAATAAATTAGACAATAAATTGTCTAATAGATTCCAATGATAACAAGGAATCATACACTGTTGCTTATATTGTGTCCGCCCATACAGGCATATAGAACACTTCATTTGTCAGTGATGCACATTTTCCATAAGCACAAGCATAGAGACAAGTGTCCAGATAGACCATATTAAAGTGGCAGATAAAGCACAGCACCAATTCAGAAGTTTAGAGAAAAAAAAAAGTAACAAGAAATATAGCTTACATTAAATGATTTCTTTTATGCTTCCCATTCCCTCTTTATTTTTCTCTTGTACCTTTTTGATACAATCTTTGTAAATGAGTTCTTTGGAAAAGAGCTCTTTAGCAATTTCAGGAAAGAAAGTTATAAGCCCCTTAATGCGTCAGATCCTTCTGACCTGTATCAGCTTTCTACACAGATAGGGTTCAGCTGGGAACTTGTTTGGATTTGAATAGAGGTGAAGGATTTTACCATTTCCATGTAATTCAGTAATAGCTTTCTACTAAAGATCAGTCTTCCCAGTTCCATCAGTGAAGGGAATTTCCATGCACTTTTTTTCTTTTTTTTTTTTCCCCAAAATGAGGATTTCCTTTGGCTCCAGCCTTTAGGGTCTCTTTCTCAAGGTTATTTATTGCACACCCTGTGGGAGCTTCCAAAACCTAACTGCTCAAACTTGGCAGAGAATTGGTAGGTTTTCTTTCTCTCTATGGAAATTCCTATTGTATGAGCCCACTTTGTTGCAGAAGTCCGTCTCAAGGGAATCACTATCTCAGAGGAAATATGGAACAGCTGTGATTTGGCATGTGGTTTCCTTCTTTTCCTGGAGCACCGACTTTATGCCTTGAATCGCTGTTTTACAAAATTTCCAGCAATGTCTTTGCTACTAAGCAGAGTCAGAGGAGATCAAAAATGTATTCCTGCAACTGTATCTTGCAAGACCTCATAAGGAGTGCTGACAGCTAACATTTCTTTTGTCCCACTTGAATCCATCTCCCATATCTTCTAGGATACCACTGACATTTTCTGACTGACCCCAATTTTCGTCCCACAACTTCAGTGGCCCAAAGAAATTCTTATTCCAGTGTGCTGCAGATGACACCTAGACAGAGATTAAATGGTTTTAGCAGTTTAGCAGTTTAGCAGTTTAGCAGTTTAGCAGTGGGAAGCTGCTTCATTTTAATTATGCTGTCCTCATTAGAGACTTCTAAAGGTCTAACTTCTACCCTAAAACTTAGCAGTCGCAAAGAAGGTTACATACTTCAGTAGTTTATTGTGCATATATAATTTGGATACATACAAGTTATTTCTGCATTTCTGTAGTATATAGCATGTGAAATAAACAGGAGTTGTATTAGAGAATATCATGCATTTCTCTCTCTGGAACAATTGCAGTAGGTGCTTCTAAGCAGCATGTAGCTTCATGATATCCTATTGTTTAACTTGAAGGAGAGGGTTAAGTACAAATACAAGGTTTTTATATTACACTCACTCATTCCTTTCAGATTTATTTCTGACATTTAATGCAGAAAGTCAATACGTTCAAATCCCCATTAAACACTGACCTGCTGATTCTCAATTATGCAACAGTATATGTACCTAACATCAAAAATCAGCTGTTATAATTCTTCAAACTCAGCTTGACTCAAAAATAACATCCTTTATGGCTGTAAGGTACTATACACCTGAAGGAAATAGAAGATCATAACCTTAAGAATCACATTTTTGTATTCATATTTCTCAGTTCAATTTCTATAGCATTTTGATTAAAGGACTGTTATATGTAGTGGGAGATATTTTCTATGCATCTTAAGAATGTATTTATGCATTCAAGAAGTAGATTTTAAAGGAGAACTCCTGGAGAGTACACTATATTTAATTTTAATTTAAATCATGGTTTTTATTGTCAAAAGTCATCCAGAATTAAAAAACTATTCAGAATTCATATTCTGACAGTGATCTGCACTAAAAATCACTATCATTAAAAATGATTTAAACACTAGTGTATTTAGTGGAAAGCATTTAAAGAAACTCCAGAGTTCTCAACTGTTAAAAGGTAAATCAGATTAGCTGGTCTATTAAGGTTTGTCCCTGAAAAGCAGAACCGGCAGGCTGTATTTTTGCAATAGCAGATGAATAATAGCTATGAAGCCAAAAAACAGTGCACTCCTATATGTCTTGATCACAAATATGGATGTACTTATAATGACCTATTCCCAAAGGAATACTGAAATATCTTACATCACAGTTTGTTTAGCTGGTACACAGCACAAAGACAGCATAACATTGTGAAGTATGTAACACTCCAACCTCTAGGAAGCTGTCATCACTTTGATTGCATATTTGGGAAAGCATTTTTCAAACTGCCACATTTTTGCAAAGTTTCATTGCATTGCCGGCAAACTCCAGAGCCATGTTTCCACACTATAAGTGTTACCAACAAGGTTTGCTGAGCTTTTCATGGATTCTGGACAAGATGACACAGACAAAAACTCTTCTGTGATGAAGGACTGAACCCCTACTGAGAAGTCCTGAGCATCCACCACTCCCCAAATTTGTAGTCCCACAAAAGATAACAGGGCCACATCTGCTCTCCTGGATGTGAATTGAAGGAAGATTAGAAAAACTACCCTCTGCCATCAGCCGAGAGCACAAGCTGGTATCTATCAAGGGCATTTTTTTTCTGGTCAAATAAGGACTCAGCCTCTGTGAAGACGGCATATTTTGCAGACTCAAAGTCCCAATATGTCTTACTTGAGTTACTTGAGTTCTAGGCTGTTGGGGATCTTGCCCAGTAGCTAACATCTTGTGGCTAATTTTCCCTGTCAGCTGTGCAAGATTCAGAACCACTGAGCCAAAGGTTGTTTTTCTTTTCTGGGGTTCCCGGAGTGAGTCATGTAAGAAAGGCTTGATTTTCAAGGTTAGGTGTGCTCAGCATTTCTGGAAAGTTGTCTCTCAAAACACAAGATGATGAGAGTTGCTGTACCTCCTTAGCCAGCATTTATAGCTCAGTGACTGTGCTTTCCATTGTGCTTTGCACAGAATAAAATCTGGTTTTACCTCCGTGCGAAAGTAGCACCCAGCCAATACAAACAGGAAAATAAAGCACTTAAGTGCCCAGCTAATACTGACAAGGACTTAGTGTACCAGGAAAGATGTTCTGGAGCAGCAGGTGCTGGTGTGGGTTGACTCTAGGGATTTGTGGCTTGGTGAGCTATTCAGGCATTATTATTATTATTATTACAAGGGAGAGAAACTACTAAAGTTACCAGCATAAATATATCCTTGCCCACAGAATTCATTCCACAACACTTTAATAAAGTGCAGGTTTTCCCTCTCCATTACAACATGACAATAACAGCTCCCTGTGGTCCTGTCCACAGAATGACACGGAGATAGAACTAGAAATGGAAAAAGCAGCAGGCTTCCATAGTGCAGCCTGATCTGCCTTATTATTATCACCCCCATGGTCTTGAATCACCATGAGGACTGGTTGCCATTTAGGCATGCATGTACATTAAATAACCCCTTGGGGCTAGGCTGTATCAGCCAAGCCTGATCTTGGCTAACCAGCAGGGCACAAATATACGTATCTTACAGTACGATTGACTTTCCAAGCAGTGCTATATATCAAGAAATAACAGCTCCCCACCTCATTGGGGAGCCTTTTTTGGTTCTGCAGATAACATGCAGAAGCATAACAGTGAGAAACTCCTCCACTCCTCTGTGCTTGACATCTGAACAAAATTTACAAGACGAAGGGAAAATCCGTTGTCGTTGTGATGCATTATAGCAATAGAAAGTTGCAAGTACAATCCTGTACTTACTTTTTCACTTTCTGTTCTTTGCCGTTTCCCATCAAAAAGGGCCACTCAGTAATGCCACAATATTTTTACTTCTTTAAGCAAGTTCTTCAAAAGATACACAAATTATGCAAAGCATGAGAAATACCAACAGACTTGTTAATCCTGAACATCTTGAGGTTGACCCAAAGTTTTTCAATATTCAGAAATTTGAGGCGTTGTTAATTGTACTGAATTTCAAGATTAAAATATGCCTTTTCTCCACTTATTATTTTCTAATTTTTTTAAATCATTGTGTCAGGCAACCCATCTTTTCCTCCTGGCACCATTAAATAATCAATTTAATTTCCATCCTTTAATTCTGCATAACTAAAAGGAAGTCTGAACAAATCAGATTTCATATTCTTGAAGTAGATGAGTATCTTTTTTGAGCCATCTTGAAGAGGTAGCTGCCTTATACAAATGTGTATCTGGTTAACTCATGCCTGAACTGCAAAAAAAGAGCAAAGAAGTATGTATAAAGAGATCTATAAATCCTAGATCTCTGCTTTAAAAGTTGTGATCAGGAGATCAGTTGAGCTTTATAAAGCTTTATATTTGGTAATCAAACCTATTGTCTTTTCAGACGTAAATCTTAACATTACAGGAATTCCCCAACAGATTCCCAGAAACTAAAAATGTTGAATAATACTAGAACTGGTGACTTCCTTGGGAAAATAATGCTTCATATGCTGAAAGGATCTCCTTGAAAATAATGTAACCATATCCTAGAGGGAAAAGAAGTTGACTTTACCCCTTCTAGATAGCGAAAAAGGAGCCAGCATAATTTCAGTTCCTCACTTCATGAGTTAGTTGAATATGAAGCTCTGAAGGTCAATTGCTGCAGTGAAACACTGAATAGGCAGATAGAGTAGGGTTGTGGTTTGTTGTTTGCTTGTTTTTTTGTTTGTTTTTCCCCTGGCACTGAATGTGAGGTAGTTGAGACATTGCAAAAAAAATCGTTATGGTCATTTCCTAATAAGTAGATTACAGCAACAAAGGCAAAGAGACCCAGGACAAGCTGAACTTATGCCATTGGTATCTTTAAAACTGCAGAAATAGTGATCCTTTATAAATTAGGCAAATGCTAATGGGATGGGGAGAGGATAGTAAGGAAGGTCAGGTTTGGCAACAGAGCTAGGAGCAGTTTAATCTCCCCCCACCTAGCAGCAGCTTATCAAGCAGCAAAACCTGTGGTGTCACCCACACTCCTCCCCAGTGTAACTGTAGCATCCAGCACTGGTGGCCTAACTGCTTCAGCACCTTCTCTGTGGAGACTTTTGGACCTGCTCGACCCTAAAACGGTCTGCCAAGGTCATGTTAAAAATGCTCACCCACCCAATACTGGAAAATGAGACACCAAACATAGGCATTTTCCAAGAAAAGTTTACTTTCGCTTAACAAAGATTTAAACATGATCAAATCAGAAAACTCCTGATGACATAGGCGGTGAATCAATCTTAGGGGGCATCAATGTGACTGAGCAACAGGGACCCATTGGGTGGTTAGGGTGCCCTTTTACAAGACAGGAGATCTGAGCTCAGGCATCAAACTTGGGTCTTCCAAATACTGGAGAAATATCTTCAGCTCTGAGTTTTATCTCTCTGTTAAATGAACTGCCTCTTTCTTGGCTTATATCCAATGACATATCTTTGTTAGAACTGTTAAGCCAGTCTGCACCAGGACACAAGTTTTATCAATGTATTCCTTTTTTTTTTACCTCCAAAAGGTGAACTCATATTGCATGCAATGAGGTGAACTTCAGTGTAGGTATCACAAATATTTTGATTTTCAAAATTCAATAATCTGGTACTTGTATTACTGCAAAGCATAACAGGAAACAGAATTCACAGACTAGGGTACAAGTAAAACAGTGTATGGAGTCTAAATCACACACAGAATCACAAAATGGTTAACGTTGGAAGGGACCTCTAGAGATCATCTAGTCCAACCTCCTGCTCCATGCAAGCTGAAGGTTTATAGCACATATCTGAGCTTAAAATGCTACTCACTGCCATATAGATTACCTCCAAATACATTTTCAAAGCATTTATTTTTTGAGGATATTTAATTGCATTAACACCTAAGTCACTTTTGGGAGTTATACTACTAAATCACTCTTGACATTTGAAAAATATCACTCTAACAATATTAGCAGAGTTGTTGCTGAACTTCTCCTGTGCAACCAGAGTAAAAGTACAGAGTAAAAGTATAGTAAAAAGAAGGCCCGTAGAAAGAAATGAGATTTCTCACCAAGTGTAAGAGGAGAAAGTGCAGCACAAAGCACCTAATCACAAAATGGTCACTTCATAACTACAGTGGTTCATTTGTGTCATTTTAACAGCTGACTCCCTGAGAAGGCATGTTAGGAAAAGTTCCTATTAAAATTATCTCTTAAAAAAGTAAATTGCTTTGAAGCTCCACCTCAGGATGAGCTGGGTGGTTTTTTTTGGTTGGAGTAAGTCTGTGGATCACCTTGTGTTGTGTTGGGACTGCTGCAATCCCAAGAGCCAGGGAAGAGGGAAGCACCAGACATTGGACATGGCAACGTTCCAGCACCCAATAATGCTAAGAAATGGAACCTCATCACACTCCTCTGAGTTGTACAGCAGAGATACTTGTATGCTTAAAATTAGGCATGTGTGTAAGTTTGTAGGACTGAGGCCAAAGGTTGCAACAGCAGCCAAGGGAATACCTGCCCAACCTCTTCAAGGCAAGGATATTTTGTTTGTAAAAGTATATCTTAACCTTCAGGGCCATGAACCGTGCAGTGGTAATATGACCTTTAACTTATCCAGATCAAATGTTTATACAGGTGTTCTCATTTCCTGAAAGAAGAGCAGAGGTTTGAATATTATACAAACACTATTAATTTAAATATTTTTTTCCAGTTGCTGTTTCATGTCAGTGGAAATAAATATGGTTATCATTTTTATTCAGACACACCCATATAATATCAGATTTTGAAAGTGGCCATGGTCATCTGGTGGAAATTAGCAGGAAATTTTACATATACAGGCAAGCACTTTAGCTGCTATCTTGCTTGAAGGCTGGAGATTATAACAATCTGAGATTTTACAGGAAAAAGGTCCTAAATTTCCCTTGAGACCTATGAGGTAATCCTAAAGCTGTAGTGGCTACAGATAAGTGAAAGAAGACCAGAGATCCTGGGGACGGGATTCCTGTGGTCCCAAAGTTAGTTCTGAGACTGAAACCAAGGGTTTTTTCCTCTGCATTAACAGAAGTGGAGTTTGAGGACGGGACCAATGTCTTTCCGTGGGAAATATCTCAGCCTTAAAAATCTCTAAACTCTTCCCTTCTCTCTCTCCTTGCTTGGAGCTCATAAAAGTTCCATTTTCTCTATGTCCTCTTGGCAAGGATTCACTTTTCCACTAATTTGGGATAACTCACTGTCTCCAGCCAAGATTCCCCCTCTGGATCAGTACCACCAAGGATTAACTGGCAAAGCTGTGCATGCTTATGCTGTAGCTTTATATGGAATTTTGTTGAGTGAATGGTAATTGCCACACTTGATTTTCCTGTACATCCATTTAGCTTAAGTCTGTAAATTATACAGACAAAAAATAAAAACTCTGAAAAAAGCTAAATGTGAATGATTTCACATCCATTCACCAATGAATTGAGATGCAATGTTGACTGTCATGTCGCCAACTTCTGATTGTGTCTAAGACCATCAGATAAGTGACTTAAAAGAGTGGAGTAAGAAAGCACAATGTGAACCAATGTTAGTTGCTGTATTTTGCTTACCAGGTGGAAAGTTAAAACAAGCGATCATGTTAGGTTGAAAATGTGCATAAAATCAGCAGTGTGCTTCTTTCAATTGATGGGTGAGAAATAAGAGTCCCCCAGAGCGCAGAGTTCCCCCACTGTAGAAAGACTTCTTCCATTTAGTTTGTAATTCAGCCCCAGAATAGAAAACCCTGGTGTAACCCTGGACTCTTGTAATCCGCACACTTCATACTGAACCATTTGAATTTGATAGGCCCATAAACAGAGGGATGAGGACCACACTTGCAGAACATTTCTGGGTCCCAAAACACATGCAAAGAAGAGGCCAATTGGTCAGATAACTCCACCACCACCCCAGAAATGTGCAGTTCTTGTTTCCGAAGGTTCCTCTGGAGGTTTGACTTTCAAAGCCAAAGCCACTGCCCTCCCATCCTATGGCTTTGCAGGGGATGGTGGGGAACCACGAATGTACCCAAACCTCATCCCTCCTGCTCAGAGGACAGAGGAGAGAGCTCGGTGGAGGAGATGAACTGGGAGGGCACTGAGAGCACAAGGAACTCTGAGAGGATTCCCAGGAGAATCATGCATCTGCAACACCAAAACTACTGTCTGTGCTCTGCTACCCTTTCAAAAGGTACACAAACCAGACATTGATAAAAATGCACGTGCTAAAAATACAATATGTTATAGTAAGGCATGTGCTGGTGTGACAGCCAAGCCACTCAGGATGCAGGTAGAGATGTCTTCTTCAGCAGTCTCTGACACTCAGCACGGTGTCAGGCTCACAGTGAAGGTGGGTGGCCATGGAGTTCCCACATGGTTTGCCCTCTGGTGAGAGCTCGAGCTCTTTGGACTACTGCCATTTTCCTTAGCTCCAGGAAGTCCAGGTGACATGCAGAGAATATTATGGCAGCACTGCAGTCTGAAAAAGTCATCTCTGAGAAAAGACCGTGGAGCATTGTGCTCTAAAGCAGAATTGTGTTGATATTATATTGTACCTTATCAAATATCTGTCTTAAAATACCAGCTGAGTTCCTATTTAACAGCTTTGGTCTGAAAGCTATTTAGAGTATTCTAAATGCCACTTGCATCAATATTGTTTGCAGTGGGTTTTGTATTCATTAAATGTGTATTTATTTAGGAATTCAAAGGAATTGCCTGAGGATGTCTTTACATCGTAAAATCGTACATCATTAAATCATATCATCAGCAAAATCATAACAAGTATCAATCTAGATTTTAGTACAGTGACTCTAAGCTTGGTCTGTACGTATAGTTCTTTGCAAAATTCACGTCTTATCTTGTCATTCAGTGGGGTTAGTCTGAGACTGTATGTCCATGATACACTGGCTTTGATCATTTGGAGGATTATTTTTACTCTAAATATGTTTGCAACACTCTCCCATAGTTTAGCAGAGAACAGCAGTAGGGCCAAGAAGGGCAGAGAGAGGGAAAATGGTAATTCCTACACCAGCTTCACTACCAAAGCCTTCAATTACTGGAACTACAATGCAAGAGGCAACATTGCAAGAATAAAAGAGAGGTTTATGAGTAACTCTCTCAGCATCCTCTGTTATCTGTTAAGCACGACACAGGCATTTAAGAACAAAATAGATACTGATCCCTAAATTCATCTGTTCTGTTCAGGCATAACTATTTTTATCTCTCCAAATCCAATGTAAAAGGCTACCATACAAGAATACAAAAAAAACAACCAAGCAGATACCATATACTTATTCCAGGTGGGTAGAATAGAGCTGCTTTTCCTCTAGTCACCCATTGTAATGGTGAATAAACTTTCATAACTAAATAACAACACAAATCATAGGCAGAATGCATCTGACTTCTATCTGACTACTAGTGCTGATTTCCAGCACTCGTTCTCTAGAAGATTTTATTTTCGGTGAACAAGTACATAGTAAGGAAAGAAGTGTCTCAGTGAACAGACAGGCAATGAAATCACTTGAATGAAAGTGGCTTTTGTTCTTTGGATAAGGAATTTGAAATTTTCTTATGGATATAGATATAAATATAGAAATATAGTTACACATAGAACCATATCAGTAGAACTTTAAAACCAAAGAAACAGTACCACAGAATCATTATGGTTGGAAAACACCTTCAAGATTGAGTCCAACCCTCATTCTTATAGATGAGCAAGCTCCAAAGAGATTGCATAGCTGTTTTAAGGTCAGCTGGGAAGTAAGTACTGAAAAAATAAAACTGCTTTCAGTTACATGCTATTGGAATAGGCTGAAATTAATGGGAATTAAGAGAATTGGCATTCTAGTTCCTTGTTTCCAGGACATTATTAAATGACACATGTATAAAGACATCTCTGAGGGCAACCAAGAATTTTGTAGCGTGGCTTTTTTTGTAGTTAACTATTGCTAGCTCTGTCCAGCTGGTTAGATGGAAAGATAGCACTGAACTGTGCCCCAAAAGACAGAAAGGACCATAGCATTTCAATTTCATGATCATTTTACAGCATGTCCTTTCTCTCAAAACAAACAGCAAGGGAAGGCACTTGACAAATTATGCAGACAGCTTTTCCTGCACCGGCTTGCTCAGGCAGAGCTGGAACCTATCATCAAGTTGGATGTGCTGTGGGTCCTGTTCTGCTCCTTCTGTCATGATGAACTTCTTATTTCCATGTCTTTCTGAAAATTTCAGTTTCATAACATTATATTAATGCAGCTTTCTGCAGACCATGTTTTCATTGACAGCATAAGCCAAGTCCTGTGAAAATCAATGATTTTCACAGAGTAGTGGGCAGTCTATAAATGCACTATGCTATGGAAAAGAGCATAAGAGGCAAGTTGAGAATAGATACCTCAACTGAAAGATTTTCCGAACTCAAGACCACCTCTATGCAGAAAAATTGACAGACATATTCTGCTCCACCTTAGAAAAATAGTCAGAAAAGGGAAATCGGAACTTTGAATGAGACATCTGAAGTTTACATAAATATTCCCCAAGCAACAAAATGGTTTTTGGATGCATTTGGGGATATAAAATCAGCCTCGTCTGATCAGATGGAGAAACAGTCTGTTTCCAGATACTGTGACTGCGATGATAACTTTTTTTTTTTTTTCCTGATGTACTTTCTCTATTTTCTCTTCAGAGTGCTTTAGGTTAGCTTTTGAGGTTGCTGAGTGAGTTCTAGATGTATTTCATTAAGCCCAAGTTCCTGGAAATCTATTTGGTGTCTTAATAGACATGTGATTTTTGTGTGGCGATGGTTATGAACTCTGTTTTCACCATGCTTTTCCTGTCTTATTTCTGATGCCCCTAGAGATAGATCTTTGCTTTTTCTACTTTTGGAACTTTTGTTTTATACTTATTCATCTCTTCTTCAGTGCTTTACACTATTTTTGTGTGCAGAATTTTAAGAGTAGAAGCTCTATAAGCACAAAAATGTTTGCCCGAAGTCAAGCCAAGCCAGACCTTCCACTAAAGCCATTAATGAAAGCTTCATTATCCATTCAAATAAAAAAGAGGGAGAAAAGGTAAGAAAAAGAAACAGCAGGGTGGTTAGAGTTTGAGATAAAAGATAAAAGATAATCTAAGCAGGCTGCAGAAATTAAATGAAACTCTGTCTCAGTTTTCAACATGATTGATATTACCAAAGGTGGGGCAAAGTTGGAATGATTAATGGGAGCATATGGATGGAAAAGGAAAGCACCACATCCAACACAGACATTAACCTCAAGTATCTTAATAAATTTCAATTGTGTGTGGAGAGGGGAAATAGTCACCATGGTGAAACATAAGAAAATCAGCCTGAAAAGCACAAGGTCCAGCATCAAAGATATTGTTGGGTTATTTGATATATCCTATTAATGGGATGTTTGATATTTAAAATCAAATATGAGACACTGAAATATGAGTGGAGAGTAACAAACCTCTCGCCAGTGTTCAAGAAATAGAAGAAACACGATCTAAGAAATTATAGATCTGTCAGTCTTTACGGAACATTATGGGAAAAAATATGAAAAAAAAAGGTCAAGTGATTGAAAGAAAGGATAAAATACAATAAGATCCTACTAAGAATAAAATCATTTTTTAAAAAATCCAATCTTTTTCTTCAGTAAAATGGTTGATTTTCTAGGTGAATTAATGCAAATATAACCTTTCTGAATTTCAGAAGAGCAATAAATATCCCATGTAGGGAGATTTCTAATTCAGATAAGAAGCCTGATAAAAGAATTGCAAGATGGAGATGATCCGATAAAAAAGTTGGTTGTTCTGGAAAGGAAAATCCAGGGATATTAATAAACTTTTAACATATTGGTCAGGTCTGCACATAAAATAATTGGATGCCAGTGAATTGGATGCCAGTGAAATTTCCTGTTCACACCAAGTTCAGTCTTCAATATGGAGGATGCTCGGAATATTGCCCTGGATTTACTTGTGTTTTACAATCCCAGAAATCAAATTACATGTAGAAATTGTTGCAAGTTCATTTTTGTAGTCCACTACTTCACACAGATATCATAATCTTGGACTTGTCTGTCCTAAGAGAACTAAAAACAAATATCAAAATAACTAAGTCCTATCAAGATAATATGGCCTTTATAAAATGAAGTAGTCAGACATGCAAAAGTAGAAGAAATATGCAATAGTCTGCAGGAGATGGAGCATTAAATGTCAGGATCTCCTGATCCATCCATCCTTATACCATTGTATAAGGCATGATGAGACTTAAGTGGCATTCTGTGCTCAGATAAGCATATCTCTTGCAAGATCAAGCAAGATGAATTCAGACTAAGACACAAACACACAAAGAGATTTTCTTTAACAGGGTGCCTGGAAGAACTTTTCTTGTTTAGCTTAACCAAATGTATAGCTTTGACATTTCATCTCCATGGCAGTCGTGACACAGAGACATCCTGGACTGTAGAACGAACCAAGAAAAATAAGATTGTTGAGAGTTACTCTGACAAGGGGATGTTTCAAGCAAATAGTCTGATCTAATGACAGCCAAATAAAGCATCCAGGGAATATCCACCAGGAATCATACCATTTTACCAAAATTGACAGTATTTCTCAAAAATGGGGAACAGGAAACTATCCAACTTCTGATCTCACACTGGGTCCTCTTGTGCTTTAGGACACTTCACAAAAACTCAGATTTCCAGAAAGTAGTTCTAATGTAGGGTGCCTGCTTTTCTGAACACACAAAATTTGACACAGGGGTTTCCAATTCCCTCCTCCTGGAGGCCAGCAGGGACAGGAGTATCTCCTGATGTTTTCCCATTGATTTTCCATGGAAGATCTGTCATATGAATGCTCAATCCTGGACTATCTTTCATGATCTAGGACCATTCCAGAGCCGTGGGGGGTCCCCTGGAATTTTTGAGGGTGCCTCTGCATGTTAGATACAATGATCTCTGGTTCCTCAATCCTCTTCTGCAAATTTTGGCTGAGAGAGGAGCCGTTCCCGAAAGGCACTGCCCTACTCCAACGCCTCACGCAAAGCATGTGGAGCACTCACCCCCTCCTGGTGCCTTCCAGAGTCACTGCCGTTCACCCTAACAAATATGATGCATTGCTTTCAGCTATCAACAACTCATTGCCAGAAAATCATGCAATTGCTTTTTATTTTCTTTTTCCTTTTTTTTTTTCCCTTCCTTTTTAAACTAGGAGGTTTTCATGGCTGCAATTGGCAAGGACAAAGGGGAGGCAACAGAGAGGGAAGGGGAGAGGGTCAGGGAACATCTGTTTCACATTTAACCTGGAACTTTTTTTCATAGTGCTTCTCCAGTCTCTCTTGTATATTGATTCAATTACTAGGCTGTGCTAGTGCAAGAGATTTATATTAAAGCCTCATACAAAGCTATTGTGTTTGGTCACACAACAGGAATGAATCAATTACAAACGTGCTCAACACGATCCCTTTCAGTCAGAAACATTAGCTCTCGGAGAAGCTGCCTGACCAAGGTCCTGCGTGTGCATTGTCCCCAGAGCGGCATGTTGCTTTGGCCACACTAGATGACATTTGCTAGATGGATGGTCTGCCCTCTGCACATCTCCCTTGCCACCTCTCTCAACTTTGCCTCATTAAAGCTCTGCATGAGGTGGAGGAATAAGCACAGGCACACGCACACACGACTTGGCTCTGGTTTCAGCAGCTGCCTTGGATACAGGTTCCTTGAACACACAGCAGCACCAAACTTGGTCCTTGGAGTATGGGGTGACTTGACCCTATTTCCAACACCAGGGGAGGTTTTGTTCTTGCCACGCATGCCAGTGCAATCACAGCAGGAAAAAAGGGAATGGTGCTCTGGGGCTGGGCAATACTGCAGGAGGAGAGGGGCAGAAGAAGGGGCTCCAGCTCTCTGAATCTCTTTTCCCAAGTAAGCCCTGCTTCCAAGCAGGGAAGTAAAGAAATTGCTCTTTGCTTCTCATATAGATAGTCAATCTGCTGCTAACACTAGAGGCCTGTTCCTGGCTTTGGCTACTGACTTGCCATGTAACTGCAGCCAAAACATTCTAAATATTTCAAATATGGTTGAAAATTCTGGATGCCACCTGGATTTCTGGGCCCTCTGCAGAAGGTACTGTAATAGTTCACCAGAAATGGAGGTATCCTGAACTAAAATCTTTTCAAAACACATAAGCCTGCTAATTCCTTTGTAAAACACCTATAAACCCATAAAACACTTTATAAAATACATCTGCTTATATAAAAATAGCAATTGATAAATTTGACACCAGAAAGCTTCCAAACTGATCAGGAAACCTTGCAGAAGAAGTACTGAGGACACACAGAAGAGACTGCTGTAACCCTGTCAGATGTGCAGCTGCACCCAGAGGGGCTATCCAGTTTCTAGGTGCACTCAGTCATCAGGGCAGGCGGTATATCTTCCCATGCAGATTTTTGCAAGGCAGGAGCGGAGCTTTAATACTGCAAAGTGTCTTGCAACAGACACTTCTTTGAGCTTTGTGTTTCACATATAACCACAGCCTTGGTGGACCCTTGAGACATAGTGCCATGTTGCCAGGAATGCTTATGATCTTATACCTAACCAAGATAGGCTTTTCAGATGAGATCAGATGGTCCATTTAACACTTAGATTTCTTTTTATGTGCAATAAAATAGGAAAAGAAGAAGAAGAAATTCTGTGTTATCCAATATAAATTACAGATTCACTGTGGCATTTATTCCCTTCTGTGTCAGTTTTTCTGTCCCTGTAGTGGATATAGTACCCATCATAGAGCAGAATACAGCTCCTATGGCAGGCAGATTGAGGGTGCAAAGCAGATACCAGCAGACTTAATCCACATGCAGGGTTGGCTCGTGCAGACGGGAAGAACTCCACAGTGCATCTCTGTCCTATGGGTAGAAAAAAACAGGACACTATATCTTTGGAACGAGCTATAAACAAAGATAAATTCTGGTAATGCCCTGAAATTCTGAAGTAAAACTAGCAGGGCTCTTTCAAGACCAGATTGTGATTAGAGCTCCTATAATGAGCTTTAGCTGATTTTGAGCAATTCGGAGATCCTTTTATATGTGAGTGCAAAGACTGGCCGCAGCTGCATGCCGCTCTGTGTGCACTGTAAGCCAGCCGGATGCAAGCCAGCTGTGGGCCAGAAGCCCTATAGCCACATTATCTTAAAGCTGGCTCCGAGTTATTATAACCTTATTTCTCAGCAGGGCTTTATTGCTTCAGGTTCAGTACTACATTAACGTGGCTGCCCAGCTTCCTGCTTTGCAACCAGCTGGCAGAGAACTTGGGCAAAACAGGCGCTCTATTGACGGCATCTGAGCAGATGCACGAGCCCCACAGGCCACTGGCAGTCCTGGGGTTATTTCTGCCTGGCTGCCCAGCTGCAGACCTGAGGTCTGAGGACAGCCCATGCAGACACGTAGTGTGTGCGAGCATTGAACAAGCCACGTTGTGCAAGTTCCAGCTGGCAAACCCCCTGGAGTAACTTGTGCAACCACTGCTGAAGCTTGCACAGCCACAGTTATGCTTAGAAGTGCACTTCGTTTAGGCTTATGTGTGTACTTCAGTTAGCTAAGTTAAATCTAGGTCTGGTAAGTGTGCCCCTCTGAGTGTAAATAAGTGTGAGTGGTTCTGGATTACCTTTCTAAAAGACTTCTGTCTTTCTTTATCCTTGACACAAACAGAGTAGCATACCTAAAGGCAGAATTTGTAGTCATCCAATGCGCTTGACTTTCCCAACATTGAGAAATAAAGGCTCTTCAGAATTCAGGGAAATATGGCCCAGGGTCAGGCATCTTCATCTGGCCTGTCAGAACAGGAGAGTGAAAGATAGGAAGAGATCTTAGTAGACTTCTGTGTTCAGGATTTCTGAGCTGCAATCGTGAAGCTATTCAAAGGATCCAATCCAGTATTTTGCCTGCTTCTGTAACTAGTATCTGTGCTGTGAGTTTATTTTTCGTTAGTTTCTGTACATCTGTTTAAAATAAAGAATCTTTGTTGAAAAATCATGTGTCTTAATTTGACATCTTAACACTATGGAAACCACCCTTCTTCAAGTGTTTCAAAATTTATACTCCTAGAAAAAAGTGAGAGAAAGATGGCAAGGGAAATTTATTTTGCTTATTATTTGATGCTTGGTTAACCTCAATTACAAGAATCTATAATCTCAGTTGCAAGAATCTGTACTCTAACATTGATGGCTGATTAGCGTTTGTCATTTTCTTTTCTATGTGAGGCATCAGGTTCTATTGTAAAATAGGCATTAATTTTATTAATGAATTATTTTGCATTTCCTGTGTCAAAATAAAAAAATTAAACTTTATTTTTCTGTGGACATTTTAAACAGTTTACAGTTTCTGGCAGAAATCTCACGATTTTTGAGAATACACAGAAGGTTATATACAGAAGCAGAACTATAACTGATAGTTCCATGAAAATGTTGTTTTCTGTGAAAAAGAAAAGCAAATTTTAGGAATTGTTAGGAAAAGAGCAGTGTATAAAGCAGAGAACATCATTTGGTAAGTGTATCCATGCATCTGCATCCTGAATATTGTGTCTTCTGGTGTTCCAAATATGTATATATATAAAAAAAAGGGGGTGGAATGGTTCAGAAAAGGGTAACAAAAGGATAAATGGCATTCATCAACTTCTGTGAAAGTAGTTTCTAATTAAGCTGAGAATCTGCATTATTGAAAAAAGAAAGACAACTGACACAACTGACAGAGATTTGAATCCTACAGATCAGGGAGAGCATGAACATAGATTGAGTAGACACTGCCTTTTCCAATGCAAGAAAGAGAGGGCACGAATGAAGTTTGTAGGAAGCATATTCACACCAATCAAGAAAACAAAAGAGACACACACAGAAAACTGTTTTATCTGTGGCATCCCTTGCCATGGATGTCGCAGGTACTAAAAAGTCACATATCTTTTCAAGGGGGCTGGAGAGATTCACAGAAACGAATAATGCTCCTGAAGACAATAAAATGTATGGAAGAATCCTCTGTCTTGGGAGGACCATGGGCTGTATATCATGAAGACTGGGAGGGCATTTGAAGAAACATTTCTATCTTTTTGCCCTATTTGAATATTCCCCAAGTGCGTCCATGTAGCCGCTATCCAATACAAAATACTGATCTAAATTGTTTTTATGTCCTTGTACTGAGCCTGAACCACTAGTTAAGCCAGGTGCAACACATCCTAGGGAAAGCCTGTAACAAGCTACACCCAGAGCTAACACTGAGAGCGCAAAACCAGACAGCAGCAATATCAGTCCTAAGCAGTCCTGCCTGATTTTCTCTGGGATGTCCAAATGCAACTGCACAGTGACTGTAGCACAGGTCTTGTTATCATGGAAAATTTACAGTAAAAAAAATGTATATTTTGTCTGAGGAAATACTGCACAGAGCTTGCAAGAGACCTAGTGCCAAGTGCTGGGTACAGTGGATACTGCCACGGTACTCGGGGAAGATACTGCCACAAGCAATCTGAATACAAGCTGCTTGGCCTGAGGACCAGGGTCATGCCTGGAGGGGATGCATTTAACTGCATTTATGTGGGGGGTGTTTACACGGGGGGACACAAAACACCCCTGAATTAAAAATTAATAATAATGATGTTAATAATAATAATAATAATAAGCTGTTTTAAAGTTGTTTTCACTGGAGTCCCCAAAGAATATATATGCTCAAAAAAAGGCTAAGAAGCATTCAGATGGTGCCTTCCTTCTGACCATAACTACCTCTAGCCTCTTCAGCCCAGGCCACAGTGAATCTGGTATGGCTGTGATATACAATTCCTCCATTTCCACATAGGTTCTTGGGGGTTATACTGGTTGCTCAAGACTGAGATACACTTATAGATAATCAAGTAACTCCCAGCAGAACAGAACTGTCCCAGTGTGGCATAACCCTGCTGTGATTCCATTATTCAGAACTGGGGTCAGTGGACAATAATCTAATTATAGCTTCTGTTCAATTGGACACATGGAGTTTCCTGTGATAATTGAAAAAAATATCAAAGTAAAGGGCAGTCTTAAGTACAGCAGACTGTGTAGCACTTCTAGAAATGTGCTGCACAACACGAAAGTCAAAGGTCTGACAGGGTCAGGAAACCCATCAGGCAGCACTAGCCAGCTTCAGAAGCCAGCGGTACAGACGGGAATACTACAGGCACCACCCAGGCAGTCACCACCTTATTTTCCAGTGACCAGGTGCTCTTTAACAGCTGAGTCAGATGTAGGGGAAGGGGAGAGAGAAAATGGTATCCACATTTCAGGAATGAAGTCATGTCCCCAAGGTTTGTCAAGGTCTTTTCACCCGTATGTTACCACACCCCTCCTCATGTAAAAGAATTACATTGAAATCTGTGCCAATAGCTTTCAGTCCAAGGCTCACATAACATTTTGCTCTTTCTCTGATGTGATGTCAATAAGCAAAAGGAGGTGTTGAACTGAAGTGCCTTAGACACTGCATTGCGTAGTACAACAAGCTCCCCTTTCCTGTGTGTTAGGATACACTTGAACATATGGTACTGAATGTACTTGATTAATCCCAGAATTCTGTTAACTTCTGGGAATCTGTGAGGAAGTTGACTTTCAGCTAAGATCCTTATCCTCATATAGCCCCTGGAGCTGGCCACTTAAATAATATTTTTCAGTGATACAGTACTGAAGGAGCCACATGAGCCACTGAACTAGAATCTCTTGTCTCCTTCTTGCCTACAATAAACTCCTTACCTGGGAAGAGATTAAAGAAGGGAAGCAAAAAAGAAAAGCTAAGACTTGACAGGTTTTCCAAGGCTGAATCCTACTTGCCCTAACTGGTAGCTGTGATCTGGAGCAGAAGATACCCAGCTATGCTCTGCTGGATGTCTCAAAGCTGTACAACAGCGCACAGGCAGGCAAAGACCACCTCAAAATATGCACGTGGTCTGGGAGAACTGATCTGAGCACCTTTAACTGAGTCTCATTGAGAAGCTGAGCAGCTAATGCTGTGCTGGACTGGCAGACACTGAGGTCTCTCCTGCATACATTCAGGTGTCCACAGAAGTCCCCTGACCAGCTGCATGAATTGTTGCTCAAGGCAGCTCCTGGAAACCTCTTTTGCAAGTGTGTTGTCTCTTCAGATTGACAGGTTGGGCTTGACAGCAGCCTCAAGTGTAGACTTTATCTCTGAGGGACTCAATCATCTCAGCTCACCTTAACTTTGTGTTTCAACTTATGCCTAAACCACAATGCGATATTCCCCACAGAAGATTAACAAAAGATAGCATCATATGCCTCTTCTCAGACAGGAAATGAAATAATTTCTGACAAACTGATAAAGAGAACAATATAATGTGGTTTGATAGGTCAAAATAAAGATGTTTGTAGCTCCCAGAGACTGAAAATTTCTCAGATAATCCCATCATTTTAGGGACATGAGGCCCCACAGATATCTGTTTCTACAGTGCAAAGGAGACAGAGCTGTTTTATGCTTCTGGGCTTCCTCTTCGTTCTTTGAAGCTTTCCCAAAGGACCTTGGACCTCATACCTCCAAGAGGAAGGGAAAATAAAAGTCAATTCCATCAAGAGCTCAAAATTCAACTGAAGGGAGACATCCATAGCCTTTGTTCTCTGCTCTACTGAACTTAAAAGCCTCTGAAAATGAGTGGTGAAAACAAACAGGGGCTTTGTTTTCCTGACAGAAGGGTTTCTGTTCCAATCTCCTGTCCTCCTACACTGACCCTTATTTTCTCAGTCCTCTCCACCTCAGTCCTCTCCTGCCCCATGCCCTTATTCATGTTTCTTCCACCCTTTGACTGTTGACAACCCACAGCAAACATGCAAGTTCACTGAATTAATAGGGCAGTGAATGGACACTGTAAGACAGGCACCTGTCACCTCAGTGGCATCTGTCGGACTCACCCCATGCCTGCAGCATTCCTAGACCATGATGTGTTTAAGGCAGGATTAGTTCTTCTGATGTTTGCGCAGAGGTGCTGATTGTGACACTCAGGCCAGTACAAACATTAAATAAGAGCCTTGCAGTAGAAAACGTTCCCACCTGGAGAAGTTCAAAGAAAAGCCTCCTTGTGCATGCAAAATTCCTGCTTAATGTGTAGGCTGCTCTTAAGCAGAGCTTGGTGACTGAAGCAAATCGCTGTGTAGAAACAAGTTGAGACTTCCCATTGCTCTCCACCTGCCCTCCCACAGCCAGATTCACCAACACATGCCTAGTGTTTTAGAAGTCTAGGATAGCGGACGAGATAGAGACTTTTCTGCAAGCAGAGGTAATCCTGCCACTTCCAGTAACATGAAACACCAGGCCTGAGGAGAGATCAACGAAAGTGTTAATGTGATAGAGCCAACATGTGTCTTTCAAACCATATGTGACACATTACAGTTTCCAATAAGGACTGGTACAAGTACATGATGCAATAAAAATTTAGCATTAATTGTATTCAAAGATCAAGTGGAGAAATAATATGTTCTGCTAACCATTCATTCCTATGGGCTGCTGACAGCAACATGTTTGTTCTTCTCGGACTTGTACGAGAGTCATAAAGAGGAATTGTACAAGGAAGGAAGGAATTGCCCCACTAAAATCACAGTAATCAAAAATTTAATAAAAAAAATGCTGATTTTCCTGTTTTTCTTGTTCCTGTCAGTACAGGCTGTACATATCACACATTAGTGAGATTCTGTTTGCATGATTGCATTTATGCACAGATATTACATCCACTATATAAAAGTAACACTTGAAAAAGAAACATTATTTCAATCTTCTATGAATACTTTCTTCTCCTGAGTCTGTATTTCTGGCTTCCTCATGTGCAAAATGGCAGACATGCCCTCTTACCGTAAATTGAGCTGTATGGATTAAAAGTGCTATATATGTACTCCTGACCATGAGCAGTTTATTTGTTTCCCTAATAACCAGTTCCCTCAATGAAAAAACTTTTATTAAGATCAACAGGAGAGCAGAAAAAAAAAAAGGCATTTAGATTGGAGTAGGATTTTTTAAAGTGAAATTAGTCAATGTCTGTGTAATATAACATCTAGGAAAAGAAATATTATTTCAACAGGTGCATTTTATATGTCATGTGCACGTGCACTTTCACTGCTTGAAGCCCCCATACAGGAATTCACCTGGGTAGCAAATGAGCCTGTAAAGTTACATTATTAATTTTGAGACTAGCATTCCCATTTAGATAATCAGCATCATGCCTTAGTAATTTACTCAATGAAGCCGATTCAGCAAAATTACCCTTTTTTACAGCATATGTACCCCATATGTGAATGCTGGATATACTCTTTCATTACAGTAAAGTAAGTAAGAACATGTTGTCAAGATGATGTAAATGCAAGGCTTATCCTAATCAGCCATGACACACCATCTAAGGATTTGACCAGTAACTGAGCACTTTTTCTATATTTACATGCTGCATTTCTGTTTATATTACAGCCCATGTTATAAAACAGCATAGTGCTCATGAGTAGACATGTGAAAGTTGGCCTACACATGTAAATTTTTTGTGCCACCATCAAAGGAGAACCCATACTATGCTTCCACTGTCTAGGCACATTTGGGTTGATGTAGGATGGAGAAAGCATGAGGAGGATCCAGAAAGGATCAATGCTACTGCTGGACAAGAACTGGGAGCACTTCTAGCAGCCATGCAACATGTTTTGGGACACTCTGTCATAAACAGATCATAGAGAAAAGAAGATGGTTGAAAAAGAAAGAGCTATTTAATGTGATCTATAAACCAGACTGAAGGCATCACAGTTTACTAATTACAGCAAGCAGTCATGGTAAGCAAATGCATTATTGTATATTAGCCGTATTATGATGGTGTTTATCTATTGGTTGAGCAAGCCATGATGGATGTTGATTGCAAACCTGGTATCAGGTTTCAGACCTTCAGACCTCCTTCTGACCTAACTTCAGCCATTTAAATGTCTGTGCATGGATAAAGAGAACCTTCTGGACTCCCCTCACATGGAGCAGAGGTGGAGAAATACAGCCGGGGTGAGATGCATCTAGCCTATCTTGTACATTTAATTTATAATGGGATGAATCACTCTCTAAAGGTGCATCTCAGTCTTCACTGACAGTAGCAGGACCTTGGAGCAGATAAACTTTAAGATGGATGAATTTATCCAAGAAGAATTCCACATTCAATAGTATCCCTGTGTATTCCACAGAGTCACTGGCCTCCCAGTGCCAGTGTGGCTTTACATGGACTTGCCAGTGGGTTTTACATGTGGCTTTCCAGTCATGCAGAATTGATGGCCAACGGAGCTGCAGAGAAGACAAAAATCAGGGGTGTCTATTCAGTAAAAAGTGAGAAACAAATTCAGTCCTGTGAGCGATGAACATCATGAAATACTATATAAAAGCTAAATACTAGATTTCATCAAAGACATTACAGTGAAGAGCTTCCTAATCATCAGTGATTATATTCAAAGCTCAATTGAAAACTTAACAAAAATCTCAGCATTTTATTTACTAATTGGTTTTCACTAAAATGGTACATTTGCAGGGGAAAATGCCATCTGAATTCATCAGGAAAAAAAAAAAAAGGAAAAGGAAAAAAGATGAGTGAGCTTGGTATAATCTGTTTTGTGCAAATTACCTAATGTGGAAAGTGAGGCCTCAAGGGAGAACCAGTGTAGAGGATTCTACCATTGCTTTGCCTAGCACAGTTAATATCATAGTTTCTGTCAGAATTACTGAAATACTAGTGTGTATTTTCTGGAACATGGGCGGGCTGAGATATATGTTCTCTGTACTTACAACATTGCCTTCTCACAGAAATAGAAATTATATGAACCAAAGAGCGAACCTTCATAATGCTCGAGTAGCCTAAAGCTTTTTTCTCTCTCTATTTATCTTGCAAAAATCTCTCAGTTCTTCATGTTGATATTCTTTGCTATATTTTTGACATTACATCTGAAATGCATTAAAGAATTATTCAAAATTTGGATGAATGCAACAGAACAATTACATTTAAACATTTTTGATCTCAAATGTTTAACAGACTACTACGACTTCTCATCTACATACCAGACAGTCCCACAAGAGAGTTTTTCTCTTAGATCTGTTTATGAACTTCATCACAAAAAATGTATTATTTCATTTAGATTCACACTTGACTTGTTGCACAGAAATATATGTGCATATGTATTTTGCAGTTCTAACTGAGATATAAATGGGTGTGCACAGCTTTTGTTTCTTGTATATTGAATCATATCCAAAAAAACGTGAAACAACTGGGAAAAAAACAGACTGATATCTTTACTGATTTATCCAGTTCAAAACCAGATCCCACCAAGCTTAACTCTAAAATTCCCCTCCCAAAGAACTCCCTGTATAAAATCCCTTAATAAATTTCTTTGTTTCCCACCAGAGTGACACCAGGCTCTGAGCCAACACTGTGCAACCAAACAAATGTCAACCAGTCGTGGGAGCAGAGGATCAGCACTGACGTGGGATTTCCAGAGCAGAACACTGGTCTGGGTCTGTGTTTGGGCAGGCTGGGAAAGAAAAAGAAGGAAACTTTTGTCAAGGTGGTTGTGGCTGGCCTAGCCAACAGCTTCAGGTGCAGCACTGGTAAAAGATTAATTTGCTGGTGGCAGTTTCTACTGGCTGATCTGGTAATCGCCCATGATTTTATCAGCTGATTCTACTGAGCCTGGCCAAATCTCCGTCAGCCATGATCTGACATTCTTATGTTATGGCTATTCTGTCTAAACTATTACACTTAGATACGCCAAGCTGTTTTGTTTTTTTGCTGCTCTGTTACTATGCAACAAATTCTGGCAAAACACATGATAAGGATTTTATTATTTATTATCCAGACAGGTAAAAAAGAAAAAGTGAGAGAATACAAATTAATACACACCAAGTCTGTAAATATATTGTGTCCTATGCAATACGAATTTCCACTGAACATATGCACCTTCAAGGCAGTCAGAAGTTCTAATGACCCATGGCCTTCAGCATCGTGAGACAATAACTTCCATTAGACAGTTGATAAATACAGTTAAAACCACTCCATCCCTTCGGGTCTCTGTCTATAAGTAGTTTCCTGCCACAATGCGTGTTTGCTAAAAAAGTAATACGTGCTTGTCAGATGTCCATCGCCTTGGTAGATTCATTTTTGCTTCTTCCTCCTTGACTGAAAATCTGATGACCCAGGTTACCGAATGGCAGAAACAACAAATATTGTGTAGTAAAACGTGTGCCTCAAAATATTCCATGTCATGGTGTCACGCAAAAAAGAGATAAAACACTCATTGATTTTTCTGTATCCTTTATTTTAAAGAAAGTGGATGAGACTAACGGTTGATGTGGGGCATAAAAAGCCCATATACTTCATGATTTGATAGTGCTTGTCTTAATGAAAAAAAAGAAAAACAAACAAACAAAAAAAAACCTTTGTGTTCTTTGCTCCCAAACTCAAAGAAATATCACATATCAAGCACAAAACTAGAAAGAAAGTATTAATGTATTCTCTCAAAATTAGGTTGATGAAGTCAAAGTGGGCTCCCTTTTTCACTCTTAATTTTTACAGAATTGAATTTGACAAAAAAATAGTTCAATGTAAGCAGAAGAGATACATTAGTGCTACCTTCTATGGTTAATAGATGAGAAAAAGAGGCAATAATGAATTATTTCTCAGAGACTGTGAAGAGAAAAGAGATTATGGTTCAAAGTGACAGTCATGCGTAAATACAGAATAGATTTCCAAATTTGGAAACCATTTTTATTCTATGGTGTGCATTGGAGCAAATTTAATAATCCAGCATCTCAGTACACGAATGAGAACTCACCGAGCAAATTTCCTTGTTTTTGAAGCAGAAGTCTTTTGAAGCATAGGTATGTATCTTGATGAAGATCTCAAATCAAGACTATGTAATTTGATTGTCACTGTCAGGCAGCAAGAGGAGTCCGAAGTTGAACAGGGGATAGCTCTGAAGTCAACTCTTGGAAAGTGATGAGAAGTTGGATACTTCAAAGCTCACACAGCTGTAGAAAGGATGTTTACAAATTAAGGCTGACTAAGGTCAGGGACACCTGCTAGTCAAAAAATGTGTAGTTTTTGTTATTAGCCAAATAAGAGAAATTTAGTAGAGTCTCCCTGCCGTGCTTATAAAGTCACACATTGTTCTTCATTTGTGCAAAATTAACTTAGTTCTGTTCAGCTTCCTGCTGTCCCATCACAGAGCATAAGAATTTTACTAATAGTTACTTAAATAACATCCATTTTTCTGAGAGTGATAAAAATGTTGTTTACCCTCTGCAACTACTAAGGTGTTTTAGTTGGATTTGGATAAATGCTTTTTTTTTTTTTTTTGATAAAAGTAATGATTCCACTGCGGGAATCCGGCCTGCAAAATTGCTAATTGCATTTTTTTCCTCTAAATCACAAACCACTCCTAGTGCTTTTATGTGGCTTTTCCATTCAGCATCGTCACTCCAACAACACAGCACTCAAAGACGCTTACCTATGTAAATAATAAAAGCATAGCCCAGATGCCAAAGTGCTTGTCTTAGTCTCACTGGTGTAATTGCTTTTCAGGAGGGTCTAATCCTTCAGTTGCTAAGAGGTTTCACAAAAAAAAAAAAAAAAAAAAAAAAAGAGAGAGAGAGCAGATGAATTAGTCACAATGCAATAAGAGGTACAAACTTGCTGTGCAACCTGTGGTAATGGCCTATGTCCATAGTCTCACTCTTTGAGTGACTTTACCAATTTATTTCCCTCAGATCCCCCATATATATATGTGTATATGCACATACAATAGAAAAACACCAAGTAGTTCTGTTGTCTTTTTAATAATATGGTCGTGGAGACTTGGCCTTGGTAACTTTTTTTCCAGTGGTTTTATTTCTCTGCGGTTTATTCTCAATCTGAATTTGCCTAGTTTTCAACCATGTGTTTTACCTTGAGTACTAAGACTAAAGAGCTCTCTCTGACCAAACCCATTTTCCTGTGTATTCAGCTAGGGGCATTCTCTTCAATTAACCACATAGGCAGAGGTCCTTAAATCTATTTTTTAACATCCTTCCTCTTCCCTGAGTAGTTCTCGCAGGTCATCACAGGAATTTTCTCTATCTTTCCAACGTGTGTCCTCAAGTATGGACATACAAGACGGAGTCAGAAGCATATAGACTGCTGCTCTTTTTAAGTCTGGCCACCTTAAAATGTTATGAGTTAAGTATTCAAAATGGAGATACCCAGAATTACTAGACACTTTTAAAAATGTTGGCCTTAGTGACTGATTTTCTTTCAACATACACCAGTGTACATTACTAACACTTCACCTGAAGTCATTAATTATATCAGTTTCAATGGAAGAAGAATCAGATCCTCAAAGTGGGGCCTTAAAACCTTTATGCCAGGAAATCTCAATTAGTTAAAACCCACCAAAGCTAAAAATAAGGACTAAGAAAGAGAAATTCTCCTGTCCTTCCTGTTTCAATTTACTTTAACTGGTGATCACAGTGAAAATAAACTACTTGAGTAACAAAAACAAATATTCCTTCCCTGCCACCCAAACAACTGTGGTGTTCTCAAGGTTTTCAAGGAAAAGAAGCATTTGATATTAACCCAGTTAACACAGCTGTAAAGACATGGACAGGTTTTTGGACATGTGGGCTGTTTTTTTTCACTATGAAAACTGGACAAGCAATGTTAATTCCCTCCTGCCTTTAACATTTGCAAGTGGATAGGAGTATGCTGTGTTAATAACTCTCAAGTATCTTAATCCTTCCCGTGCTTACATACAGTGATTAGCTGTCTGACAAATGTGGCTTTGAAAGTTGTAATCTAGAGGATTCCGGAGTGAAGACAGTATCTGCAGAATGGGAAGGAAGTGGGAAGTCTTCATTTTGGGCCAGGACATTGAGGTATAAATATCAAAAAAGGGAGTGATTTAAGCTAGATGAAGTATGTAGTTCACCAGCCTGGGACCAGTCACCAGTACTATGAGATCCAGCATATCCAGTTCAGTATATCCATGATCTTTTAAAATTTAAGAACAGTTGCAAAATACTGGAAAGAGCAAGGTGACAGCAATAAAGAGATAGCAGGGCTGTCCTCAAGTTATGGCTGAGTTGTGGATCCTGGACAGGGAAACAGGCATACAGGCACACAGCCTGTCAGGAGACCAGGATTCTGGGACAAACCACAGAATAGGCCTGCTGGACAGTTTAGGTATGACCACTTTTATGGATTTTCCCAGGGTACTTCAGGGGTATTGACATTAAAAAGGTATATTAGTCAGGCACAAAGCAAAACCAGGTCGTTGGAGGGTGAGTGACAATTGATTTCCTCAGGCATCATGACTCCTTCTAGTTTTGTGAATCTGATGATCCTTTAGCTAGTAAACTCATCAGTGCACAAATGAGTTGACTATCAAGTGGTTAAAGGGTGTCATTTGTCGCCCGTTAACAATTTCAGAAGTGAGCTGGATTTCTAACATCAGGTCTGTGCTCATTACATAGCTGCATGCTAGAAGATGAGAACATGTGGAGTTTTTTACCCCATTACACATCTGGAAATTCAAAGTTCACCTGCATTTAGAGAGTCTGGACTGAAAAGTTAGCAAACTCTAATCTACTGTGTCTTCACGTAGCCTTGGAAACCGCCTCGGCTTGAGTGCAGCTGTGCTCGTTACTGCAATGCTTTCTGATATGCTACAGCTACCATTGCAAGCATGTTGCTACTCCGTTTTTAGAGTGCAGCAGCAGAGTGCTTTTGCTGAATTATTTTATGGTGGATCACAGAGTGGCAGACGAAAGTCCCATGCCCTCAGCATCAAACTCAACTAATCACACAGTCACGCAAATTTTTGTGGAACTGCCAGTGGACTTGCACTTGTCTCTGAGCCACTCATCAGACCCACCTACCCAGCAGGCTCATGAACTCAGAAGACCTCTCTGTAGATCCCCTTGCGGCTGCAAACGAGCACCACAGCCTGTCTCCCTCAATATTATCCCAGCACACTCACCACCCCTGTCTGGCAGCAGCACAGTGCTGTCTAACATGCACCGGAAGAAACTGTAGCTCATTGGAAAGCATGTTTCTGCAAGGCCATGGTGGAAAAACTCAGTGTCATGCCTCTCCTCAACCCTTCAAGCACCTTGTCCTATTTACTGCCTTATCTGAGGCTGATAGTATTGGTGAACAGATAACACTTGGCAGCTGGGGGCTTTTAATCTGACAGAGGAATACAATTTAACTGCTAACCACATTACTGCAATGTACATAGTAGTCAAGGAAGAAAGGCATCTGTGAGAAATAAAGAGGAGGGAAGAAGAAGGTAGAGAGAGGAGAGGAAGAGCAGAGAGAGAAAAGAGATGGAAAAGGAAGGAGGGAAGGAAGGAAGGAAAGAAGGAAGGAGAGGAAGGGAGGAAGACTGTTGAAGGGAGGAAGACTGGTTTGCAAAGCTGTTTTTGACTCAGATTTTAACAACATAAAAGGAAGTAGTTTTCTTCAAAATTATCATTACTCTTAGGAACCTAACTTGTGTTTTCTGAAGGGCTGCGCACATAGGAAACTATCTCCTGTAAGAACAAACCTGACATCCCCGAAATGAAGGGAGATTTTCTCAGGGGAATAACAGACGGCAACGATCACTCTTCCTTTCATTTTTGCTCTCTGGGATTTTGAAAGTAATGAATTAAAACCCTCTTTAAGGAGTCCACACCGTGCAACATGGCCTGCAGACCTCACATAAAGGGACATGCATGCTTGAGCACTTGACCATTTATCACTTGCTGAGTGGACTATGGAGGTTATCCCGGTTTACTGAGGCCTCAGGAGAGGGTCTCTAACGCACTTGGTCTCTACTCTGGGACTATGTTTATGTAGTAATTATACCCATGCCAGCTAATTGAGTTTTTCCAATCAATCACACTGGAAGTTTTGTTTGTTTTCCTGTGCTAGGGAACAGGAAAGTTTTATCCTTTTCTAAACACTGAGAAAGAAATGGAGGATATTTTTTCAGGCACAGGCTGAAGAATATCATTTAAAAAGGGCTAGCTTAGGGATCTTTTTCTCATTTTAAGAGAGGCCTGAATGCAATGATACTGAATTTTAACTACACTTTAATAGTAGATAATAAAAGAACTTTATAACAGAAGTCAGTTTTCTTTCAGGTGATTCGTACAGAGTGAAAAACAGGTGTCATAAAGTCACCCTACAAGCTGGAAGCAATTCTCAAGTCTCTAAAGCTTTGCTTTCTAGGGATTACTAGGCCTTCCAGACTCAGTATTAGCCAAGGACTGCAAGGAGTTGTTGAGAACAAACAGAAGTATCCAGGTTTGGTTGCCACAACAGGCAACCTCCAGCTAGGATGGTTGTCCCAGAGATAAGGAGCTATATTTCACGTTTCCCCTGGGCCAGTGCCAAGCTAATTAGTGGCTCTAATTTCAGTCTAAAGAATAGCTGTCACAGGGTCTGGGCACATGCCAAGCCTGTCTGTACAAAACTCAGCGGGTTAGTCACTATTCTGGGTTACTGGTCTATGGGGGCAATGAAAATATTCCAGCTCATTGCTTTGCAACTTAGAAACATACTTCTCTTCTTCATGAAAATATTAACACAGATCATGTCAAGTTTTCTGCCATTGCAGTTTGCACACATTTTCCCTATACTTGTCTGTTCACTGCTAAAATTTCTTACTAAATTGATTTGAAATTATGGTTTTGAAAGCAGTTCCTTTCCACCTTCTGAACTCTCTAAAGAAATGACAGGACACAGCACATCACAAAACCACATGCAACAGTTCTGTGGTGATTTCTAAATGATCCAGCAGCAAGTAGCACCTGACTCCAGCTTCATGGAGCTCTGTCTGATTCCAGCTTCACTGAGCAAGGTTGTTGGGTATTTCCCACACAAAATCAGAAGTATAAAATAGAATTTGACATGTCATGGAAAAGAAATGCTATGCATTTATCTTTTTTTTCTGGCAGGAGATGATGCTTATCCTTGGCGAAGGGACAGCAGACTGCCTGTGACTTCTTTAATCCCTCTTAAATTAACAAAATTGGTCTGAACTGAAACTTAAATGATACCTAAGATTTGCTGCTGTTTTTTTCTGGAGACGTTTTTAGCTACTGTTTTTTGGAAAGGTTGGATCAAAAGTCCTAACATTTCTGCTTGAGAAGCCAAAGGTTTCTTTACTACATATTTCCATTCATTAGAATTACTTGGATATAAATGTTTATATAAACTCATACTAAAAAAGCTATTCTTTTCTGATGTGTTAAATATCTTTCTTGTCTTTCACTGTAGCAAATACTACTTTTTGCATTGCGAAAGCATTGAACATTTTGCATTGAAAAAAAAAAGAAAATAAAAAAGATACAGTTCTAAAAGGAAGACAGATTGCTAAAGGTTTTGGATTACTTATGCTCTGGTGATTAAAAACATAAATTCATTCCACATTGATCATAGTTCTTTCATTACTCATGCCAAAATCTCAAATAAATACAAAGTTTTCTCTGCATGTGCTATGCACCTACCACTGAGATGCAATCATAAATGCAGAAGACACAAAAGGGCCTGAAATAAATCCAAGACCTCAGCTAATGCCCAGATCCAAACTCTTGCTCCAATCTATTAACAAGGCACAAAATGCAAATCTGTTGAAACGTATAGAGTTTATATTTAATCCTTGTTTTCCTAATCCTCATTGAGTACAATAATCCTCTGTGGGCAGGCAGGCAGGCAGCAGGTTTTCTCATGGCAAATGAGTCATAAATCAATGGCAAGTCAAAGGTGTTAAGGTTGTATCTTGCCTGGGAAGAAAAAGGATGTATTTTTAACTTGAATTGGCTACCACAACACTTAGTCCTAATGAAGACAAAGTTGATAGCTTTCACTGAGATTAGTGGGTTAGGGGAAAACCCTAGAGGTGATATAGACTTTAATCAGGTCTGCTAACATCCATTAGAATTAAACTCTCTTCCCCAGGATTTTATCTCATCACAATGTTCTAAGTAAATCCTTTGTCTTGATTTAAAGATACACTGTTTCCCACTGGTGAAATTGAGGTATAACTGAGATTAAGAGTAGCCAGGCTGATAGTTCAAATGGAAGGTAGAGTACCAGCTTATTGGCAAAGGAGGATCAAAGTGAAAAAGGAAATTACAATACGAGTGATAAAGTAGGCTTAAAATGAAATCAATATTGTATTTATCGAGTATTATTTGATTATTATATTATTTATTATATGCAGTGAAGGAAGAGTAGGTACAGATTCACCTGGCTGTGAAACACTTTTATTAATGTATTTATTAATGTTATAGGATCCAAGAAAAATCAATTAAGTCTCTACTGAACTTTTTTTTAAAACTTTGATCTCTTTCTTTCCTGATAGATAGACATGCACATGGACAGACAGAAAGACCATATTTATGGCAACTATTACCTTATGAAGGGAACAGATAAGAGGACAAGTTACTGCATATTTAACTGTTTTGTATTTTCTTGCTGTTCCTTTCTGTCCCATAAAGAGAGTCAAGAGAACTCCCATTACAGGAAGTTTCCAGGTCTGTCCATCATGTTCTGCTGATTTGGTTGTTTTTGAGGTGCTCTAATTTTTTCTCTCCCAGAAAACCTGGGCACAAGCAGGATTTTTTTAGTGTAAATTTTTAAAAGCTTTTACTATTCCCTAAAAGAACTGTTTTTCTTGGAGAAAAAAAAAAGACAACAACAACAAAAAACACTAAGGAAATTAAGGAATGAAGATTAAAACGCACGTTCACAAGTGTTGTTTTAAACCTTGTGAAAGCTTAACATTTGAAACAGGATAAAAGAAGAAGAGCCAAAGTAACTTTCTCTCGGGTGGTCTCCTGAATTTGCTGAGTTACTCTTGCCAACTTGTACTCCTTTGACTCCAGACCAATTCAGTGTGTTCACCAAGTCAGAAGTGGAGATAAGAAACATTAACTCTTGGCACCTTCGTCTCTCCTGGCTGCTTCACCTCAGCGGTGCTCCATTTGGTTCACAGACTAACACAAGGTTTTTATGAGCACATTGATATTAATTGCATTTCAGGACTGGAGCGAAGTGACATCCCATGTCAGTCCTGTTAATCTGAACAGGCTTCAGAGCTGCTGCAGCAGCTGGCAAAGGTAAAGAGGGGAGGGAAAGCTGCCCTTCACGTACCTATAGCCTGGTATAAAGACTACCCATCATCTTTCTCCAAGACAGAAACTAGGATTTTGCACCTGGGGTTGGTTTCTTTCATTCAATTATAAGAAAGGACATGTAGATACAGAGTTAGCTTGAAAATTAATACCTTGTTTTCTCTGCACTATAGGGTGAATTAGTGAGGTGTGAAGAGCTGATGATTCATTCATTGGGTTGACTGAGTCAGAAATCTGGGGAAGCACAGTGTTAACTCTGCAGTCTCCATCTGCTCTTGGCTGCCTGTATCTCTGTGGTGGTGCCTGTCTGGTACCAGCAAATCTAAGAAAATTGTTCCAGTCTTGCCATTTCCGTGCTTCTACCCTTGCTGTCCCAAGGAAAATGACTGCAAGTGCAAGAATTCCCCAGCTGCTGAACTACCCCCAGTAGCCAAGAGTCTGAGTCAAATTATGATAGTCTGTTTTTTACATGGCCATGATAATCTAAATTGGATGCTTTCAGTATGCGACAACGAGCTTCATGATAGGAAGCCTGGAGACCCCCAAGAGAAGGCCCACTGGGAAAGAAACACCACTTGGAAAGGAATTCCTCTGAATGGTCTTCAGAGGGTTTAAAGTTTGTCACCCCCTTTCTTAAAAAGAAATACTCAGTCTCTAAGATGATAGGAAAATCACAGTCTGGAAGTTTGGGTGCCCAGATGTAGGACAAGGAGCATAAACCACAACTCTTGTTTCTGTTGGAATTGCTGCTTCAGCTGTAGCTGATATTGGTTTGTTCTGTCAATCATTTCAGTTTTCAGGCTGCAGTATCTCCTGGCATACCACACCGTACACAGTATGGTGGGTTATACTACCAGCCTAGCAGAGGACTGGCACTATTTCATTGCAGAGCAGAGGTTCTGGTCCTATTTCAAAACCAAAAAGTGATTAAGCAATGCCAAGTAATTTCTCTGGATAAGATATTGTTCTCCAACAAGCCATTCTCGCTCTCACCCTGAAGAAAGGACATTCCTCTTCACTTCGTCTTTTCCTGAATCATCGATTTCATTTCTTTGCAGGATTATTTTATCTTGAGGCTCCAGTGCCAGTAAAGCAGTTAACAATATCTCTTCCAGAAGAAGTTCCTTGGAATGAGTATACTGAAACCATCCGTGCTCTTCCTCCACTTGAATAATGATCAATGCTTGCTAACAGGCAAATGTGACAGTATCTGAATGAAATTTATAATACACTGACAGCATGTAGCAAGTAACACTGTCTGCCACAGGAATTAGGTCAAATCTACAGCACAGTTGGGTGGATCTTACAGCTTCTATGCAGCTAACAAGTATAAATTTTCATTACTATTTGAATGCTTCATAAGCTTTATTCATAATTTAGCTTACTGGCCATATCCCTTCAGGGCTGGATAATATCAATTTCTTTGTCTAATCAAAAACTCCTATCGTGACATTGTTGACACTCAAGTCTTATATTAGCTGAGACAGCATATGGGAAAAAAGGTAATTATCCATAACTGCATGATTAAATCTACCCCATAAACATCAGCATTAATGCCTGTCACACTGCCATGTTCTCCGTGTTTGAAGTCCAATAACTAAAACTGCAGTTTTTTTCCCTGACACAGACAGAAACTACTTCTAATTTCCTGGAATAACATAGAAAAAATTCCTGTTCCATCCAGTGCAATTTGAACATTTTAGCTTCCTCAGTTACATGGTCTGTTTCTTGGGAAAATGTAATCTTCATCTGGCCCTGCTGAATAAGGGGGAAATAATTTTCTTCTTTTTGCCTGTTTTACATCTTTGAAATTCCAGGGAGACCATTTGAGTCCTTTATGTTCTCCCTCTTAGATTGTGCAACATAGTCATTCCTACTAAATATTCTGATATTCCTCAAAATGTTTGTGGCTTTTTTGTCGCGGACTGCACAAATAATGAACTAGAGTAAACCTGTTTTCTAGATACATGCACAGGAAAAAAAAAAAGTTCTGCTTTAGAGACTTTTAATAAACCAGTATAGATTGAGAAAAAACTGTTTCTGTACATTTCACACCATAATGCCTTGGTGTTACAGACTTTCTTTATTGATAAAACAAACCCTTCCATCTATAGAAAGAAGACAATCATCATTGGATGATTGGATTGTATTTTTACCTCATAAAAAATGCTATTTTTCTGTTTCAAGTTCTCTACCTGCAAGGCATAAGAGAAAGGTTCTAATTAAGCACAACCATTAAGTAGTGTCAATTGTCTTTTCTAAGCCATTCAAAGACCAGAAGTAAATCTAAGCTATTTTCAGTCCTTTTTGTTCTGCCCTGTTAAGCGTATATAGGTGCCTTTCTAATAGTCCTGTGCTGAGCTGTGATTTTATGTCACTTCTTCATATCTCATGAGGCGAAGATGTCAGGAAAGTCTCACTGCTGTCCACCTGTGTCTCCCAATTGCCCAATGCCTGCTGCTTTCAGACAACATGCCAGAAAACAAGATTTCTGCACACCGAATCTCTACCATACGGTATTGGTTTGAAAAATGCCTCGTAAGTTGATCAAAAGCTGAAAACTATTAAAAGTAATTTGTTCTTTTCAGCAGAAATAAGCTTATGAACATTTTCTCTTTGATGGTTTCCATTAACCAGCAAATGCTCCTGCAGCAAGTCCCCCTTCTAATGCAGCCTATTATAGACCAGGCCTCAATTAGGCAATAGAACAGGACCTGGTTGGGCTCAAGCTCTGTAACATGAACTGATGCAAAAGAGAGATCAAACCCAATGGATTGGATCATTATTCATAAAAGCAAATGTCCCATTGGCAACACAGCAGAAAGGATGCCGAGTATGTATTACCAATGTGACCATGGGAACGAGTGAAGACAGGCATGAGCTACTCTGCCAAGGTTCCAGGTTGGCCAGATGTAAACCAATCCCAGTCTGGAAGCTTTATAGCTAACTTCATGCAGAGCTTGTGCCCCAGCTAATATATTCTGCCTCTCAACAAGGCTTATTACCTCACACACAGCTCCCATTTACACAGTTCTCACATCAGAGTCCTTAGCATCTGGAGCTCCAGGAAGGAATTCAGGTCTGCTTGTAGACATAACCACTGCCTGCAAAGAAGGGAAGGAAAATAAGGAGATGTGATTTTTAAAATCAAAGTTCAGGAGCATATATCTGGTAGAGACTACTGAGGTTAGACCCTCATTATTGCAAACATCAATATCATTTATAAATGTATGCACAGCTTTCTCTTTTATTTTATTACTCGAGTTGGAAGATGCTCCATAATCTTTCCATTCAAGTTGCAAAAACTTCTTTTCATTTCCAGACCAAATTGGCTCATGGGGAGTTTACATGCCATTGCTCTTGTAGGCCACTTGGGTTCTTCTGTTTCTGGATTCAATTGATTTACTGTTTGCAAATTCTTGCCAATAACCAGGTCATGGAACAGGATTCTTCCTGTCCTCTTGTCCATACAAATAAACAACTAAAACATCCTACCCTGAAGTGTTAACAGATTGAGACAAGAGGCAACCAGTAGAGAAAGCCAGTTACAAGAAAATAAGGAAACCACTGGCAATGTCAGGTAGTGTCTACAGTTCTACAGTTAACTGCCAACAGCCTACTCATAGCTACATGTTTACAATTAACCAGATCTAAGCAAGAATTAGAAGTAGGGAAAAGAAGAAGCTTTGTGACTATTTGGAGACATGTCAGCCAGAGGCAAAGAAGATGAAACAGCCAAGCACGTGGATATTTGAAAATTAAATGACCTGGGCCTGCTGGCTATACCCTGAGTCCACTAGACACAAAATCTGACTTACTGGGAAAAGAGATTTAATACAGGACTTTCAAAGCAGAAGGGATCCGGTCGGATGCAGAAGAGAAGAGGGAGCCAGTGGGAAGAGCTGCCTCTGATAACATTTGTTTAAAGCAAAGTGAGAAAGGACCTGAGAATATTTTAATGCCCAAAAGTATTTTGTGGCAACATCGCAGCACAAATGACCCCTTACAGCTCCCCAGGCCTGCACTGAGGCAAACTTTCATTGGGATTCAGTGAGAAAAGCCTCTATTACTGAATGAAAAGCAACACTTTACACTGAGTATAAGTTTCTTGGGAGGTCTCATTTTAAACTCACACCAGACTCAACCCTACTTGGCTTATGAAGCCTGACACAAGCCAATCCTGCCATGAAATGTCTGTAAAATGCATTATTTCCATTGTCTGCCTCTGAGTTATTTTGTCTCTCAATTACAGGAGTTTGCCTTTAAAGAAAAACAATTTATCTAAATGAATGTTGGAACTGCAGTATGATTGTCCCATTATTTCCTCACTCTCTGGAGAAGTCAGTGTTATGAAATTTCCTCCCACTTTATGAACTAATAAAAGATTGGTACAACATATCACTTTGAATTGCCAACACTTTAGACTATCGTACACACAGAAAACATCTGACAGGCAGAATACTCTTTTACCTGCATGCCTTTATAAAAGGAAAGAGTAAAATCACATCTTTGTCATCAAATGGCTTCTAAAGTCTGAATAAAAGTCGTCCTTTCTTTAACTGGCTCGAAAGGCAATGTGCATATTGCCCTGTAACATGATTCTGAGAACTGGCAGAGGAAACTTTTCTTTCCAATAGCCTTTCCAGGCCTTTTGACAGAGTAGCTTGAATATGACTAAAAAGTTTGCAAAATCTTTAAATTGTGTCCCACAAAGCATATAAAATACCCACTGTTTGGCTCCACTATAACAATTAATGTCAATAGATATAAGCAAATTATTAACATCTGCATAAGCTAATTATGTGTGCATTAAGTGAGAGCAATAAAGCTGCATTTCAGTCTGTAGTTTTAGAGTGCAAAGCCATGATTCAGCTTCAGCTTCAGATACCCTGGAAGTTTAAATCGGGAGAACAGTGGAATCAAGAAATGAAACAGGATTTTTCACTATTTCTTTTTTTGTTATGACTCCATCTTACAAGTGTAAAAAAAGGGGGAGAAGGAGGTTTGAATACACTTCTCTGCCTCACTGAAATTGCAGAAGTGGAAAAAAAAAAAGAACAATTTGCCTTTATCAGCATAGATAGGGTTAGCGTTTTCAAATCACTGCCTAGCGAACTGTGTAGTTGCTGGGACTCATCAAACTGGAAGGCTATGATCAGTTACTCTTTTTCCAAAATGGCAAATGAAAAATAATCAGATGCCTTGTATTCTTGGCCTGGATGGGAAAATAATTAGGGTAAGGCATTGGTCAGCTAGCGCAGTGCAAACTTTCCATACTTCTGTTACACTTTGTTTCATGGGATGTCTTGTCCTTTTTACTCTACAACTCACTGATTTACACAACCAACCATTCAGTTCTGGCTGGACCACCAGGAAGTTTGAGCATGCATTAAAGTCATTTAGGAACTAAACTAGGAAAAGGAACTGGACAGCACTTGTAACTGAAGCCAGATGTGAGAAACCAGTCCTTGAAGTGAAAGGCCTGTCCATGAACCTTGATGCTGTCTAGATCATCTAGTGATTTGGGAAAAATGCATGTCTTTGAACAGCTTAAGCAGGCACATGACGTTACGGTGCCCCATGCTGTTTTGTGTGCAGGCTGGTCACGACGAGTTTCACTGTTTTGCGCAGTCTAATGAGAACTGACTGAAGGTGATGTGAAGTTCAGATATTCAGAAGATGCCCAGTGATGGTCACTGTGCAGATCACAAAATCAAGCATATCCCCAGGATGCTCTGACATCCATTTCACATGTGAAGAATCTTTTAAAGCTGATGCCTTTCGATGGGAGGATAAGCAGAGATTATTTAGCGTGGCTTTCTCAGTCTGTGTGGTTGGCCTCCCAGGGAAAAGCTCTGATCTTTTCCAAGTACGGCACGTGTGTGTAACCCTGGGGCAAATGAGAAAAGGAATGTGTGTCATTTATTTGCTTAGTGCTTTGCAAACCCACAGCATCGCCGGCTGACTGTTCGGTAATAAATGTTTATTGTTCACAAGGCTCCTCGCTTCTCCTTCAGACCCATCCTAGCTTCAAGGAGGTTTATGGGAGTCTTCCCCTTGAGTCTGCCTTGGATTGAGCCCTTCTCTTCCCCGTTTTGTATACCCATTGACCTCAGTGGGGTCCCTGAATGTGCAAGGAAATGACACTTGGTCCTTAAGTTATTCAATGTCAATATTAACCACATGGATTTTCCTCCATATAGGAATTAAATACACTTCCTCTAGCCTTTGCCACATTTTACATTAAATATCTTCATTCTTTTGTTTTAGTTTTAATCATGATTCTTGGAAGAGCAGTGTAATACCATATTACTGACAGAATATTAGGAAGGGTTTTCTAAGTATGACAGTAACAAGACAAAACTTAATAAGAGGTTTTGCTTTGTTTCCGGTCAGTTATGATAAACACACTTGATTCATGCTGTTTATATATTAAATAAATAGCTTAATCATACAAGATACCTCATCTTTTTCTGCCATCTAGTGACAAAAACAGCAGCCTAACATATTTATGAACCTTTTTTCCAGGTCATTTATTTTATACAATCACATGCATATTCCTGGTCATTCCACAGCACTTCATGTGCTCTGAATGTGGAAGAAAGCACAGAGTTTGTGTTTTGTCTTTTTACATATCATCCTTCTTTGTAGACATTTTTTGGTCTCTCAGCTCGTATGTATGACTTGACAGAGGTTAGTCTTGCAGTGAAGAAACAATACCCCAGGAATGGAAACCCAGTGGTCATAAACATCTTTAGAGAAACTCATGTAGGCCCTGACATGGCAAATCATCTGTGGGGACTCTTTTTTCCAGAAGACTGGCAAAACCTTTCCTTCCAGAAGCCTGGAAAAACCTTTCTCTCACGTTTGGCAGACTACACATTACTGCACACGGTTCTGTTGTCCAGTGATATTGTTAAAACAATCAATGCCACCAAATGTAATAAATGAAGAAGTAGCTATATCTGGTCCTAAGACTCTATATTTTTCTTCCTCCCTTTCACTGAAATTTGAAGACGCACTTAACTGAGCATCAAAACCATATTTACACACAAGTGCATGTTTAACTCGTCTTTTACCTGCTGCTCCATCATAGCTTTGTTGTGGGGCTATGATGAGAAATTAGAATTTTTTTTCTGTTATCCTAATGTGTAAAATAATTTTCTGGCATCTTTTTATGTAGACATCAGGAGAGACTCCAGAAAAAAATAAAAATGAAAAAGTCACAGGAGTAGTTCCGTGAAGGCATGTGATTTTTCCATAAACAAGAAGCTTCATCCAGACCCATTAAAATTACTGGACAAAATTCACCAAGTTTTTATCCACATTGAGGCAGGCCTATGATAAGCCCTAGGAGAAACAAGGATGATGATAGTCTTTCTTCCTCTGTATGGCATATGCATAAATCTTGGCAGGACTGGAAAGCATATCTCTGCAAATTTTTCTAGAAAATGTCAAAATTAACGTATAAAGTAAGCGAGAATGACAAAGCGTATTAACATATCTGCGCTACCATTACATTAAGCATTGCAGCCTTATTAACAACAGCTGGCCACCTTGTTATTCTCATTGCAGTAATTTTACAGGTGAAAATTAACAAAGCAAAGTCATTATTTTCACATCATTTCCAGTGAAAATAACGGTATTATTCTCTACTCTAATAATGGGGAAATGCTGCAGTATCTCATTACATTTGTGTAGGACATGAGTGCTATTGATAAGGACCACTGTGCATTTGGAGGACATTTTCTTATAGGTGTTTGACTGTTTTTGATTTGCAAATGCAGTTTTCTTGTACTGTGGCACTAAAATGACACATAAAGCCTTTCTTTGAATAATAATAAATCTCATCACAGAAAATTTAAAATCATTTTAATGAAATGTTTAGAAAGATTAGCTATGCCAAAACACTGCACTTTTAATTTCAAATAAAAAGAAAACTGTTCATGTAAAAATCACATGTTAATAAGAAGCATTTGTGGAAAGTGACTGTGCAAGCTTTAGCTGGATTTTTAACAGGAGTCAATGAAACATAATGAGAAGACTAATAAAACATTAAGGCATCAGCTGCATTTTATAATCATCTCCTAGAAACAAAGTTCATTACCATGTCTTTTCTCCAAACAAATGCATATAACCCCTTTGTTTAACTTTTCACTTTCTGCATTGTCTTCAAGCCTCTTCAATCACATCACTTCTTTGCATTTATATGTAGAATGAGGGAGATCTCTATCTATGAGTTAATAATTATCAAAAGAATGCAGCACTGTTTTCACATCTTGCACTAAGACATTGCATTTTTCTAGTATTAATCTTACCACTGTCCTGAGACCCCCAGATACTCCAATGACACAAGCACAGAGGATTCTTTGAGAGATCTGCCTCTGAGATGAACACGAAAATACTGATCTGAGGAAAAGATATATTTTTTAAAAATGCCGCAGCCTTACTTTTTCAGCTATTCTTTCTCCCCATTGGCATATTTTCTCAAAGTTTCTTCTAAGGTTTTATGAATAAATAACCAAATAGAGAAATTTTGGATGAAATCTCAATAAACTCCTCTGAAAATACGGAATCCTGTAATCCTCTCTCATATTTCATGCAGATTAGTGTTATGTAGTACCTGCTTATATCATTTTTGGAAGTCATTGATCAAACCCTAAAGCGACAGGACAGAATCATGGAAAGACAGGCTGTCGTTTTAAGAGAAAAGAAAGAAGAAAAAATTGTAATGATAGTGAGGATGAATATTTATTGATTTCCATTAGACCAGAAGACTACAAAACTTTAAATTCAGCGAGTCCAAACAGTGCTAAGCATATATTTAAACCTCAAGGCCTTATTTCTGTATTTTCTACTATATTCAGTAATAATGATATCTACCAACAGTAATTCAAGAAATAATGACTCAAAGGCCAAGACTATTAGTCATACTGTAGTGGTGGGATTCTTCACATCGTGTCCAGACACCTGCATATGTACACGTCATCCTACCCTCCCTTTTTATCGTCAGTGCAGAGCTAGCCAATTAAATCAACAAAGTTCATGGTGTGATTCATCTTACCGTATGCTAGCTCTCAATATTCGGTCACATGTATCCCTCCCCTAATTCTCTCAACTCAGATGACTTAATCTCCACCAACTACAGCCTTAGACACACAGGGTTGTAATACCCGTATTAGAAATATCTGAAGATGACTATCAGCCTTAGTAAGCATGGTTACCAAGTTGGCAAGAAATGAATGTAAAGAATAGTGTGACACAGTGGATGGTAATGTGCACTTGATAGTCCTCAGAAAATCTGGGATTTAAGTGGAATAGGAGTATTATCATCATAGACCAAACAAAATGCTAGCAAATAATATGAAAATGCCTAATACTTCGAGAAGATGAAAAAATGAGGCAAAGTATTTCACCATAGATTTTATTTTCTACTTGATGAAAATGTCTTGTTGAAAATTCAAGGAAGTATTGGCAGTTAGGCAGAAACTCATAACAATCAGAACCCAAAATAGCATAAGTGCTGGTAGTATGCTGAGATCTCACAGGAGTTAAGAGAGTGTCACAGTGTGCATTATTAGATCTTTATTATAAGGTTTTATTCATTCAGAAAGTAGCTTTGATAGATACCTTAAAAATGGTGAAAAAGATGATGACTAAAATCCATTGTTCCTTCATCAATGATCTTCATTTGTTATTACTCTCCCTGAAGGCTTACCTGATAGAGGGAAAAATATATCAGAATGCTCCTTCTGCTCACAAGGCATATGAGAAACATTCAGGATAAAATGAAATGTTGAAGAGCCTTAAAGTGGTAGAACCATACCCATAAATACCTCTCTGTCTTGCAAAGTAAGCAGACAACCTTATCATATCATTGTGAAAAGAAAATAAAAAATATTTACTATGCTGAATTTACAGGTGTGCTCCATATATTTTTCTGTTTTAAATAGTCTTAAGCTGGTATAGCAATTGAATCATATTCAATTTTAATAGATCAGAAAGTTTTTATGCTTCATGATTAGTCTTCAAATAGCAGAAATATTTGTGATGAATTTTCTATGTATCTATAGCTTGTTACCAATTTGTGATGAATCCTAAAGGTTTGTGATATTATTTTTCCTCCTCAGTTGGCAAGATGCAAGTAAGATGATGTGGGAAACATGTGCCAAAAGACCACTTTACTGCAGCTGTTTCTCTTTGTCAGATTTAATGAGCTGGAGATGTTCCAATTACAGATGCTGATGCATTGAGTGTTTTGCAAGTGCGATATAAAATAAAGGTGTTTATATAGAAGGAACTAAACATGCTTATATAGAAGGGATTAAAAGTCTCTGGTTCCTAAAACAGGTGTTTAAAATAGATGTGTCTTTTTATGTCTCCATTAAAAAAAAATACTTAGACACTTAGGTACTTACAACATCATCTGTCATTTGAATCATTTCAGTCTTCTCTTTTCTAAATTATGCATGACTTAACCAGATTTGATCCCTAGAAAAATCAGGCTATTGTCAAATCACTGGATAAATCCAGAGTCTAAATTTAATTTTCTGACCACATTCACAGAAAGCCACTGAGTGCTATTTGTAGAGGGTGTGATCAAGTGCTTCTCTGGCTCGGAAACTCCTGCATCAAAACCCTAGAGAGGAAATGTTGTGACGAGAGCAATACAAAATGCATGTGTCAGTTGTAATTACTTTGCTGTTTGTTTACTTCATGTAGACACTTGCACATTTAGAAATAAATCGAGATAACTGGTTCAATTAAAAAAAAGTCCTTGGAGCCATTTATGTAGTCGTGAGCTGACACAAAGTGTGGATGTAGATGGACAGACTTATATCTCTATTTCGGTTTTTGATAGCCTTAGACCAAGCAAGAGTTAATGCTGTTGGTGTTAATAGGTCATTAGCCACAGAGAGATAAAAGATCATTCTAACTAACTCCTTTACTTGAAAGCATTGCTTAAGTGACAATGGCCTTGAGATAAGCTTCTTCAGTGAATATAATGAATTGTGATTATATATTCAGTAAAAATGTAGTCTATAATAAAAAATCACATTAAATTTAACTCAAACTACCACCAGCAGCATCAGCCCGTAACTCTCTTAAAACACATGGTCGACATTGGCAACAAGGTATTTGCTTCAGTGCTCTGGCTGCAGCTTTTGAAGCCCAGCAGATGCTAAGTGATTCAAATGTTCCTATTTTCAGAAGAGAACTACCTCGTGTTCACCGTGGCTGAGACACATGCATAGGCACCATGGATCTTGTCCGACCCATGGTGACTTGTCTACCTGTACACATACCTGACCCCATCAAAAGGATTTTAGCTGTCATTAATGCATGGCAGAGGGGTTTTCTTGGGAAAGCAGGAGGGCCTTGGCTGCAAGGTCAGAGCATGACCTTAAGTCAAGAAAATAGTTTCATAGGCTATTTCACAAGACTTAGTAAACAGAAGCACCTCTCTGCATCTCACAGTTTTCACCCTTCTCCCTTTTCATCCCCAAGAAAGGTTACTATTTTACTGTACTCTCACAGTGGCAGTAAATCCTTATCTCCCACTCAGTAACCACTGTGCAAATCTAGATACAAACTATGTTCTTACTTCTTCTCTTTCCCGTGAACATTTACAATCTAGCTGTAAGTTATGGGAATCAGTGATTGGGATTGTATTCTCAGATCACACACAGTGTCTCTGTGCAGCACTGAACTAATGCTTGCCGTTTTAGGGAAATATTTCAGGCTTTCGTTCACTGAGGGCCATGAGATGCTGATGGAAGCAGATAGCTGAATGCCAAACGTTATTAATAACATTAACATATTAAAGACCATATACTTACTGCCAAGTAAAATAAAATGACATCATGTTAGAATAGTGGGAAAAACTCGTTCAATAAAAAAAACAATTACTTATTCTGAGATTCTAGATCTTAGCTAAGGAATATCATTTTAGATCTCGAACCACATCCAATTTTCTTTCTTTTATTTTTTTTTTCAGTCATTTTCCTTATTTCTCTGTCATCAAGCAGCAGGCTGATCTGCAATCACATTTTCAGCTAAGTGGGACCATCCAGCATTTTTCTACTCAGACAGGACTAGATGGGCTCTGAAACATGAAGTGGGTCTCAAGTTTGTTGTACAAAGCTGGTCTCCCCCTTGGGAATGGTGAAAGGCTGCTGCAGGGTTAGATAATTCTGCAGAGAAAAAGTTCCCTTGCAGCAAGACAGACATGAAGCCAAACACTTCGGCATGAGGGAGGGATGGAGGTGTTCATCATGACTATCATCTGGAGTGCCTGCCAGCTCCGACAACTGTTGGCTTTGTTCCCCAGGAGCCAAAGGCAACTCCATTGAGCTTCCTAGACCCACTTTCAAGCAAATGTCACAAAAACACTTTAGATGAACAAAATATGTGGATTTCTCTCCTTACAGCCTTCCATTCATTGCTGCCTTTTCAAATACAGCTCCAGGTCAAGCAGAAAAGCTCCCAGTATCATTTCTGCTGTATTCATAACTGCTTGGGGTTGTTGGTACAAATACATCCACATCCACAATGGAAATAGGCATCATTTTTCAACACAGGACTACAGATTTGCCTTCATCCACATCATTCATTTAAAACCACGTGAAATGCCACATAATCAGATAATTAGGTGATATTTCATGCTGAGTAGGAACTTCAAATGTGAAGCGTCAGCTCCTACCAAGGCCTGAGACTCGGAACAGGAAAGAGACAGCTACCTTTAGAAATAGGCAAGCTAAAGCAATTTCCATAAGAAGAAGAGTACAGACTAAGCAATTAGCAGCAAAGAAACACAGATAAAGAAGTCCTTGTTTTTCACATAAAACACATGAGAAGATTTGCATATTTAATATCATAAATACAGAGAGCAAGTCTGGCTGGTACATAGATATATATAGGCTCCCTTCAGAGCTGGAGTTGTGTTCCTTCACAGAGTCTTGAAAATCTGTGCAGCGATGTGCAGATTTTTATGACTGTACACACAGACGCATATAAAATATACACTGTGATACCCTTAAAGCTATATTGCTTTACACTAATAAAAGGTGAAATTAAACTAATATTCCATACTTTTTATGAAAGGAATATCAGCAGGGATTTCTCGGCCCTGGTCATTAACAGTCACCTGCTAGAAACAGAGGGAAGTTATTACAGCTGAATTGCTTCCTGGAAATTCTGATGGTCTCACAGTACCGCTCCAAAATTAACTTCCAGGATTTGCTGTGCACCTTTGACACATTGGAAGTAGTTGTAAACAACAGAAGCACAGCTTATGCAGCAGAATATGGACTGGAGAAAACTTCTGGCTCTGCAAAAAAATAAAAAAACTTTTTTAAAAAAATTTTGGATCCTATATGCCAGATCTGCCATTCCTTTTCCTCTATACACTCACATAGGTGTTCTTCCTAAATTATTATATGCACTATTATTCGTAACCATTAAAAAGATTATTATTAATATTATTTGTTTATTATTTATATTAACTGTTATTAATTCTTGTTAACTTAAATTATTACATATAAGTGCGTTCTGCCTTTCTAACCAGCTCCAGACTCTTTCAACTACGATCATTTAGAAACACTGACTGAAAATTACTAAAATCACTCAATTCAAAAACTTTTTTTTAAATTTTATTTTTGCACAACATAATAATAGCAGAGATGGATATATTCTTAATAGCTGTAAAAAAAAAAGTTTCCTGTTAACCTTTATTTATAGTTGTTTGGATTTCATTTACCCTTATTTAGGTACGGGTGTAATAATTAACCAGTTCATTAAAGGATACAACCATTTCCTCAGCCAGATATAGTCTTAATAAATGAGTAAAGAATGTATTTTTAAAAAGAATCACTGACGTATTCAACTTACGATGTTACACTGAAGTGCAAGAGTTCTCATAGAACTTAACATAGAAAGGAACCTGGGACAACCCGTTTTTCAAATTCCAGTGGTTTTCCAGACAGATTTCTATTTGTTACCAATGATGACAAAATGACTGTTGCTACTTTTATACTCCAAACAATTTTCTTCCTGTGGTTAATTTATTCCAGGTGAACATGGAGAAACTCTGTGTAGACACTACAAATAGTTAGGATTTTAAAGTGAGTTTTACTAAATAATATTAAATATAGTACTCATCAAAAATAAAAAAAAAAGGCATGTCTTAGCACTAATAAACCTTGAAGGAAGGCAAAGGCACCACATCCTTCTCCACTGAGAGCCAAGCGGAAATCCTCTTGGGAAGGTGAAAATGAATTTACCATGGAGAAAAGAAAAAGGATATAGTGTGAGAGGGTGCCATTTGCTCAGCCTCAGGGAAAACATTACACATTTTAACAAGCTGGAAGAGAGATTCTGTGGGTTGCAGAATAACTGCAGTAGAGATGCAGGTGACTTTACCAAATTTGAAAGGCTCTACCCACCTTCTTTACTAAAATATTAGAAAAAAGGTTTCTCTAGAAGGACAAGACTTCAGTGAGGACCACTGAAAAGGACCAGAAAATTAAATCATCACAATATATTACTCTCTGAAATAAAACAGTTACTGATACTAATCACCTACATCTCTTCCAAATTGCAATTCTTTCAGGAATAAGAACCACAGAAAAAGCACTGGAACCTCTTTTAGCAAACTACACTTCTGCTACAGTAGCTTCATGGGTGTCCTCTTCTGTATTTCCAACATCTCCAAAGTCTTGTTGGCTCACTGAGGTTTCCATTTTGCATATATTTTGCAAACTTAATTTGTGCTGTTGTCTAGGATAGACAGAAAACCTGTTTAATGTTGACATGATGGAATAACACGAAGACTTCATTATTATAAACAAAACAAACAAACAAAAAAACATGATTCTCCACCTAATTTTTCAGTCACAAATACGTACTGCATTCTCACTGCAGTTTCTCTCAACTCCATTCAGTTCTTCAGTGACTTTTCTATAATATCATCTTAATTTAGTTGCTAGCTTTCCGGTCCTTAGTCTGACACTTTTTGTTGTTGTTTTTGCAGTTGTTCATCAATAGTCATGAAGTTATCACCATTTTCAAGATACTGAAGCCTAATATGTTTAATTATAGTTTTGATTCTGCATAGGAAAGGCACAAGGTCTAGTGTTTAATTTGCTAAACTCTTAATCACTTTATATCAGCAGAGCCCCACATCATCAAGACAGAAATGTCACATGTGTACCCACAACCCTGGCAGAGAGACCCTGGAAATTCACCTGGAGGCTGAATTTCTAAAAAGTAAATTGAAATCATGGGTATTTGCATAAATGTATTTGTATAAGTGTATTTAAACCTTAAGATTCCTAGTAAATTCACTGGCATAGCTTAACATTTTCAGTGATAATTTTACATGATTTAAAAGAGTGAGAACTAGTAAGCTATACAAAGAAGAGATACAACGGTTAAAGCATGGTTTTGTCTGTAGCTGGCAATTCCTGCTTTTTAAGTACATCAATTTACCACCACCAGTCTTAAACTGAAGGCTGAAAAAACTGTCCATCTGTTCATTATCAAACCATAATCATCTGCACAGAGAAACTAGGAACAATGTGTGTCTAGTACACACTTGAGTGCTTTGGTGTATTTGCAAATCTCCAGTTTCACAAACTAACCATGGATTTTGAATAAGTCTGATTTGTAAAAGTTCACTGACCTAATCACCCTGAGGGGCAAGGTTGTTCAGGGTCTAAGAAAACAGTGTGTTCTTTAGGTCATATTTCTTTGCTAATTTAGGGGAAGACACTTTTCCTGTTCATTTTACAGACCAACTGTTTCTCCAAAGATGCTCTGACTTGATTCTTTTCTCTCAGCTCTGGTGTAATTCCACAGCAGTGGAGGACTCAAAGACTTGTATGAGCAAGAAGAAATTCAAACTTCCCATTGTTTATTATCACTGCAACAAAGCATCTCAGAAGAAACTTTCACAAAACGTGTTAGATTTTTCCAACTACTTCCACAATTCTCTTATATTATAAAAGTGTTCAAGAAAGGACTTGCAGGGAGATATCTTAGGAGCTACCAGGAATACAGAGTCAATCAACAACAAGAATTAGGAACTTCCAGCAGGGCAGTTTCATATGAGATTCTTCAAACATTGTTCTGAATGTACCACAAAGATGCAAGCAGCATGTCTTACAAACAAAGAAGCAAAGGTGGTTGGTAAGGCTACCTCTACATGGCTTTAGACATTTGCCCGGGGAAGCAACACTCTGTACACACATGCATCCTGCAGACTGGGCAATGAAGGTCTTCCCACACCCTCCTAAAGGACCCAACAGTTGTTAAGTACTAACCAAACAGCTGATGGGATGGGAAAAAAATAAAGAAAAAAGAAGAATATAGAGAAAAATGATTAATGACAAAGGGCGAACAATCAAGAAAAGGGAAATTATATGAGTGTTGAGAGCTCAAAAAGCAGTTAAGATGGAGGGAGACCAGGAAGTAGCTAAATTCCTCTAGCAGGGCCCACAGCTCCCAGAATGTCTTCTGGTGGGGCGGGGTTGAGTAGTTCACATCCGGCCTGCTCTGCATTGGTTCTCCAGGCGAGCGGTGCAGTGTCCACGTTTGGCCAAAATCTCCATGCAGTGCCTGCCCTTACCTCATGCTGCTAGTGCAGCCCTGTTCTAAGCTGCTTCCAAGTGCTGAGGTTATAGGAGCTCATGGCTGCCCACCTCAGAAGTGGCCCACCCATCTTAGTGTGGTGTTCAGGAAGCCAGTCTGAAACAGGACACAGGAGCAGGGAGCACAGTACATGCAGGGACAATACTGAGGGGCATGTAGAGCTACAGACACAAATCTGAGTCATCTTCTCTGTGTATCTTGTGGGGAAGGATTTTGGAGTGGGCTGCACCAAGAAACAAGCCTAGGCTTTATCCCAGAGGCAAAGTTTGTTCAATCTAAAAGAGGAATGAAATAATACATTCGTAGGGAGCCACAGCGAGAGAGAAGGGGAAGCTAAGTTATTTAGCAATGTAGACATACAGAAAGGAGAAGTCTAGCAGAAAACAGCCATGCGCTTATATTTAAGATGAATACATTATTCAAGTGCCTTATTAACCCTAGTTGCTGAGCACTTAAACAGAAAAGTCAACTCACAAATGCCCCACTGATCTGGAAGGTCTGTGTTTTTTTTTTTTGTTTTTTGTTTTTTTTTTAAAGTTTGGTTTTGATTTGCTTTCTACATGTAAAAGCCCCGGAGAATAAGAACAAAATCACTATGTGCCAATGTCTGGGCTAAAGCCTGGGTCTGACACTGCTCAATTTGTGATAAAGGAAACGGAGAGCTCAGCCCAGCAGGGGTTTCCCTCAACACGACAACACTGATGCAGAAACAGCTCCTCTGGCTCGGAGCTGCTCCACCATAGGGAGCATTCAGAGCCAGACTTGACAGAATATGGTTTGCTCCAAATTATTTCCCGCCTCCACAGCTCTAGAGAACTGACTATCATGCATGCACAGCCCATACCACTGTAGCTTGAGGCATATATCCTCGATTTGGAGGCCAGCAGGTCTTCCTCATCACACATAGGTCCTCAAGAAGCACAGGTAAATGAAAAATTCTCACAGATTCACTACTCCACCCTGTTATCTTCATTCATCCATCTCATCTACTGCTACCCCACTGATACAGGATCTTCAGGTCCTTGCTGACACTAGGGACTGGATACTGGATTATGGAGTCCGGTATCTTTTTAGATAGTCCTGCTTGTCTATAAAGAAAATATTAGATTTCTTCGTTCTTGGTTCCAAACATTTTTCAGTTATCACACAGAAAAAAATTGCTCTTTCTCATGGTTACATTTCCAATGCCCAGACTTGTTACACACTTGGATTTCAGGTAATCTTTTGTTAGCATCTCTTGAGTATTTGACTTGTCTGTTCATGTACTCATCAACTCATAAAATCAATAATCTGCCCTCTCTGTTTAAATTCAATTCAGAATGAAAACCATTCAGCAAGCTTGGATTCCTGACTAACACTGCATTTATCTTTGCTCTGGATGATATTTTCCATTGTTGTCTGTCATTCCCTAAAGTGTAGACTTGTTTCTTACATTTATTCTGAATTAAAGACAGCTGTTATATCTACTACCTTCCACAAGTTTTTCAACCAGAATGATATTATACCAGCTCCCTCTCAGTGGCCATTAGAGTTAATGTAATATTTATTTTTAATTCAGTCATTGACATAACCTTAGATGCACTTCTTTCCTCTATAACCCACAGGTTTGGAATATCCTCAAGGTTTATTTCATTGATTTCTTGCATAGCATCTCCACAGCTCTTTCTTTTTTACACTGTAGCATACTTCTTTTTTAAAGTATCCCTTTTCAGATCTTATTGTTTTTCCATTCATTCACAATCCTGTGCACATGCTCACCTCCTCTCAGCCAATGTCTAGTTCATCCTGCAAAAATTAAATCTTGTTATCCAAATTCTTCAGTCACACAAACTGCTAGTAACCTTTCTGACCTCTGTCAAAAACTGTTTATTGCACCATCTTGTTATGTAGTCCCCTTGGTGGATACATACCTTGGATTTATTACTTTAAAAACTTCCCCATTCTTCCTGGTAGGTGGAAGAAAACTTTGTTTATTTTTTAATAAATACTCCTCTTCCTCAGTTAAATACATAAGACTCCCCCAACTTGTTTCTGATTGATGAAATGGCTTTCTTTTTCACCCACCTTGTTTTGAGAGAAACATTTTCATAGTCAATGAAAATTCATAAGAAAAGAAGTCTGAATGTTATGTTTAAATTATAAGGACATTAGTAGCACTCAGCAATAACAGGATAAACCCAAAGTGCATTAAATCATGTTAGTTCTCAAATCCACCTGTGGATCAATGAAGACAAAATAAGGATTTCCAAGGGTGGCTGGAACTGTAGCTTGAAATGAACTGTGTTCATTTTGCGAGTTTGTGTTTTTGCAGAAGTCACCGACACATTTAGCAATAACTGGCATCCATGACTGCAATCTTACCTGAAATCCCTGTCCTACAAAGAAGCGCACATGTGCTTCTCATTAATATGGGAATAAACCTGTTCCAGAAAAGCCAAAGAAAGATCAGAGAGACAAAAGTACAAGAATATAATGCCTTTTCTTTGAGGAGGATTTCTGCTTATTTAACAGGCTCTTGACCAGACCCTTGAGGAGAAATCCTGACCCAATTAATTCAGTGGGAATTTTGCCACTGACTTCAGTGGTGCAGGATTTCACCCCTTGTGCACATGGAGCCAGATCCAAGCCTATTATGAGTCAGTGGCCTTTAGGCATGATAGCCTTTTTTGTTCAAGCCAAGTTTCTCTCTTACTTCTGGATGAACGAAGAGATGACTGTGGATTCCCATCAGTGTAAAAGAGTATTTGTTTTGTAGCCTAGTATACACCTCCATGTCTTTATTCTTTCATTTAAGGGACTTTCTTCCTGGACAAACTTTATCAGACCAGAGAACAGGACTGTTTTTGTTTGTTTGGTTTGGGTTTTTTTAAGAAGTGGAAGTAAGCACAAGCAACTTCCACGGTCAAAAATATGTTCTTCATTTGTAGACTAATATAAGCCATGCTCTGAAATCATGGGCATGCTGCAAAATGTACAGTACTTCAACTCTTTCTTTTGTTTTCAGTTAGTGTTTACTAAGTGGTCATTTTATAACATGAATCAAATAGGAGATGTATGTTTGTGGTAGCAAACATTGAAGGGTCCTCCTTCTTTCACAAAGTTTTCTATTCTACCAACAGAAATCATGGTAGATTAGGGAAAGTAATTCATTCAGAGACATGTGCTGACAACTTTGAATGAATAGCTTTCTTCCTCCAGCCTCCCTACATTTGGTCAAAGAACAAACAAAAAATAGTCACTAACAGGATTTGTAGAAACGTCAGTTACTTCCAAAAAAACTCCCAGAGAACTCCTGGAAATGATTAGGAAAAACTACATTAAAAAAGAAGTCTTTAAACTGTTTATAGAGGGAACAGATATTCTGAGGAAAAAGATTATGTCTTCGGACTCCAGGTTTTAAGAAGTGTCTAATTTCTCTCTTCTACAATAGACTCCTGTTCCTCTATTCTCTTCTGTTTGATGAGCCATCACATTGTAACAGCTAAAGGATATAAACCCTTTCTGATGCTTGAATTTAATATAATGCATCAGTGGAAAAGGATATTTCATTTAATAGCAAATTTCTTCAGATTTTGTAGAACTATATTTTTATTTTTCCTCAAGGTTTTTATAAGTCATTCAGTAAAGGGCATATGGTAAACTATGGACGCCATATTCTGTCTTCTGTTAGTAATCTGGAGGGCTGCTTCCTGGAAAACAGATTAAAAACCAAACTAAACAAATACTTGGAAACTCCATGAAGTTCATTAGGAACCTCATGATAACCCCATGGGAAGTACGATTTGCTGCTGGGCTATTCAAGCAGTTAGTTGCCACATTTGCCTTAAAACCTTTGGCTAGTTTGAGTCTGTTAGTCTTGGTCACTGAATTTGGTGAGCAAAACTCATCTCCATGCATTCAATATGCCTATGTGCATACATACCCAAAAACAAAGGACCTTTTGAGCACTGCGTTCCCACTAGTGCGTTGTTTGGAAAAGGTAAAAGTCATAGAAATCATAACTAAAATATATGAAGGGAAAAACATTACAGGAATTCTTCAAACCTTAGGACTAACTATACAGGAACTCTAGTGGACTCCTGCCCAGCTCCACTCTTTGACTGGTGTTAGTCCAGGTCAGTTCTGTGTTCGGCACACTAAACTTTGAGGAAGAAAATTAGTAGGTGATTGCATGGTTTGAGAGGGATGCTGCTGGCTACTGCCAAAAATATATATTGCTAAAGATTCTGTTATCTTTAGAAAAATCAGCTGTTTTGAACTCATAGAATCATAGAATCATAGAATGCTTGGGGTTGGAAGGGACCTCTAGAGATCATCTAGTCCAACCCTCCTGCACACGCAGGGTCACCTAGAGCACATGGCACAGGACTGCGTCCAAGCGGGTTTTGAAGATCTCCAGAGAAGGAGACTCCACAACCTCTCTGGGCAGCCTGTTCCAGTGCTCTGTCACCCTCACTGTTAAGAAATTTTTCCTTAAGTTTCCTATTTGAAAGCATTTTGCCTGACAGAGAAGTACAAAAGCAGTAACTGTACTGATCTCAAAAATAGGTAAGAAATAATCCCTAACTGAGCCTTGCCACTTAAATTTAAAGTGCCCCTAGACTATATTTGCAGGGTCTCTGGCTACAAGAAAGGACACTGAAAGAATAAGCAGCAATGGAGGAAGCTTTAAAAGTCATCTACACAGCTGTTTTCATGGCTGCTGTTTTTGCTTCTGAAAATATAAAGCAATCCTGTCCTTATTTAACTAATTTTAACATGACAATCCCAATTAAGATAAAAAAAAAGAAGATGCATTCTACCATATGCAAATGTAAGCTCCAATTTTGTGCAAAATGACTTAATAATTGTGAGTCTTTACTTTCAATTATGCACAAATTATGAGGTCTCTCTAGCTTCTTCATCGCTGTGAAGACAACAGAGATATAGACCTAATAACAGAATCTGACAATGCATTTTGTCTTGTTTTGTCATAATAAAAGCTCTCTCCTAGATATACTGCCTCAGAATAAATCAACTTCCTTTCTGGTATTATAGGTTAACTGGTACTCATCCTGCCAAAATATTCAGGGGTTCATGAGGAGAAGTTATCTATCTTGTAGCCAAGTAAAGCTCTCAGGGGGATCCACTTGTTGAAATGTGGATTTTCTCCAAGATCTGAACGTGCTTTCCTCACTAAACTGGGGCCAGTTAAATTCTTTACCTTTTATGATGCATCAACTTTCTAGGAGGGCTAAAAGGAGGAATGAGAACCACCCTCTATTCATTTTAATAAATGCTAAATCTGCCTTGTAAGCAGAGAGCAAGTAAAAACTAATGAAAAGTGACAACATTTCCCTTTATTCTACCATGTTCAAAAACATCTGCCCAAACTTCTAAACAACGGTGTCCAGATACAAAGCTCATAATCTTTCCATTGACTTCAAATGGCTGGCGCAGCAGGCTGCCTTGCTTAGAGCAATGCTTTTTTCTTATCCTCATTCCCATTAAAGCTATTTTATAGATACCAAGCAGTTATTCCTCTTGGCAGCACAGTCAACGATTACTATCACTACCCTATTCAGTCTCTCGGTCTCATTCTTCACCTCTTCCCTAACTTCTTGAAAGTCTTTTCTGAGAGCCTGGTTTACCCTATTTAACTCATTGTCCTAGTTTACAACTGCTTACTCAGTACTTCTACTGAAAAAGAATTTCACTGTTTTATGTTCTTCTGCAGACATAATCGATATAATACAATAGCATGAAAATCTGTCTTCATACATTTTGTTTAAAGCCTGGCTTTTTTTTCCCTCCTTTTTCTATTGTGAAACACCACAACATTTTTCAATTAGAGTAGATTCTTGTTGCAGCTGCTATCAAAGAATTGTTATCATAAAACATCTGTCCTAAATGTAAGAACATCTGTTTCCCAAACTCCTTCTGTTCCCTAGATGACTCATTTCTTTGATAGCTTTTCTTCATAAGAGAAATCTTTTTTAAAGCACTTTGCTTTTAAATTTTTTCTTCTGCATTTAAAATGTTAAGCTATTCCACAATATCGAGCTATGCTATTCTGTGC
>NW_010587102.1:28671-41155 GCF_000705375.1 Tinamus guttatus | reverse complement strand
ATATGATAATATTCATGTATGAAGTATCATTATTTCAGTTTCTCTTAAGAATAACTGTTCCTACATTGATTTTTAGTACTACCAGAACAGCAAATCAAAGAATACCAGATTTCATCCTCCATGAAACCTTGACATTGAGGTTATCCAAACAGTTTAAGGACAACTGGCACCTGGTACCACTAGAGTTCATTTGAAGGTAGCCATTTAACTCCTGTATCTTCTTTTGATTTTTTTTGAGTTATCTCACGTAAATATTGCTGTAGTCATGCATATCTATGTAGACCTTGAAATTACTCCCTCAGTTCTGCATCCAGTGCTGTGCTGGTCCATTTTACCAAAACTAAAAGAAAATGAAGTCACAGTACGGATATAACTGATCTCCCATTCGCGAAATGGAGCTGTCTTTGTATTGTCCTCTCTGAGACATTGCAGCTGGCTTTAGATGATGAACTTTCTAAGTGCTATAGTGCAATTCTTTCTTCCACTCTATTTCTCCATTCAACTTCTGTGCAAGCAAGTAACTGCTGCATTGTCAGATGGGCTCTTAACATTTGCTTCCTTTTTATTTAACTTGAACTGTGACTACTTTGATCATGCCTTTTAATTCTGAATTACCATGAGCAGTGCCTTGCAGGCAGTGCCGAATGCACCTTGGGTCAATTACTGCTTCACAGCCGTATCATGTCTTGCAGCACGTAAGGTTTCCTGTATGTCTCCCTTCCAATTACTGCCCAAGGCAAAGCCGCCTCGGTTGGTGAGATCTGATGCCTACATCCACCACGTACTTTAAACTGAGCTTTCAATAGTCTTATAAAGTGCCATTCACCCTCCTGTCTAGTCCATGGAAGAAGTGAGGTGTGTAAAACCAGATTCCTTCTGGACATAAATCAGCATCACTTTAGTGAGCTATACTCAGCCACGCTAAGTGAGAAATGGGCCAGCAAGTAGGCAAAAAATGTCACCTGCACAAATAGCCTTTAAATATTCATTAGGGCTCCTCATGTGGGCCTCTATTTCAATTAAGTATGCCCTAAAACTTGCCCTAGGTCCTTGTAATTTTCCAGGAACTCCCACACACAGCAGGGAAATAATCAGATTCTAATTCTTTTTGTATTAATATTCATTGAACTCAAGGCTAAGGGAAACCAAAAATGGTTTTTCCTATGTGGTTTCTGAAATATCAGTAATAAAATTTGAAGCTTCAGGGGCCTAAAGACTGGGTTAGACATCCAGTTCCCTAGCTTTGGAATCTCAGTCCTTTCTACTCAGTGTATCAGAGTAACAGCCCCAACTTCTAAAACAGCATTTCCGTAGTATCAGGAATATTATAATTGGAGAAACAGGATAAATGGTTAACTGAGATTTGGATTTTTTTATCTTCATGCACAAGTGCTTTTATGCAAGAACATTTTCACTACTGTTATTATTTTGACAGTTTCTAGAGGTGGTCCCTGAATGTATTTTACTTACAGCTAGTTTTCACCAAGGAGAAATAACTTTTCTTAAACTTGCCATGTATAACTGTAGTCAGCATGTTTCCTTTTTGGATTAAGGCAACTGTCTGCATTCCTCTGTGTCCAAATTAACACTTCTTCTGTAAACAGGCATGAGGAAGGCTAAAAACCTCAAGAATTCGCAACAGCAGGGACGAATAAAAATTAATACAGACAGACTGCAATGAGGTGGCTTGTCTTTCATGCAGTCACTTCTCTGAAAGATTGGCAAAAACTTAATCTACTGTACTGTAGATGTTTCTAGAGAACCTGTTACCATAATAAGTGCATGATTATTGAAGACTTCCATCAGGAAAAAAAAAAATAAGATTACAAAGCCTTGCAGGAGTTCAAGGAGGTAAAAAAAAAATTAAAAAATGAATCATGGAGAAACTTGAATGGTCCTTCAAAGTGAAGGCAAAAAGTTTGAATTCAGTCTTGAAATCTCAGTCTCTTGAATTTTTTCTTTTCATCAGAGAAGAAAAGGAGCAAGGGTCTATGAAACAGATGCAATTACTGACAGCGTAGTTGTCTACATTTGACCTGACCTGATCACACAGGTTCCTTGATTCCTTTTAATAGTCAACAGAAAGATGCACTTCTAGACAGAAGTTTCCTTCTTCTGTGTTTAAACCATAAGCATCTATTTCTGTTACTGACCCTAAAGGGATTTTAGATATTTAGTCTTAGACCAGAGCCAGCCTTAGGGGCAGAGATATGGGAAGGACCCTCAGTTCAGACCAACAACAGCAGGAGTTGATTCTGGGGCACCAAGTTTCAGGACTGATTTGAGGAAGCCAATGGCCTGTACAGTGGCTGGACGCCATCCAGGCACCTGTGACTAACAAGCCCAGACCTGGTTAGTCCCAACCTTGGCTTCATGAGGAAGCAAGGCTCAGATGCTAGAGCAACTATTTACATTCCCTGCAAGTAATCATGGGTTTTCTCAGTCTTTGCTTTGAAGATTATCTTATAATTACCATGTTATTTTTTTTGTACTCCCTGTCCTTTCACTAAGCTCTTCATTTCAAACTAGCACTCTGATAATAGTGGTAATGGAAAGCTTTGCTTTCTTTGGCTTGTTTTAGCAAGTCAGAGGAGAGATATATATGAGATTGTGAATAAGGCCATGGCATTTTCATTTTCCAGAAAGGAGGCCCCTTGAATGGTATTAGTCTGTCCTTAAATGTTTCCATGGGACACTTCCCAGAGCCTTCTGTTAGTCAAATACATGGGTCCTATCTACCCCACTATGACCTTGATTTATGGAGTTTTGATACAAATGTTCTCTTAAATTCAGAATGTTTTTTCCAGTTCAGAGAGCTGGAAGATTGGCCATGTTTAATACACAATTAGGCTGATATTTCCAGTGCTGGAAAATACTCTGACAGCTATATTTAAAGTAATTGTAGTCTATAACAATTTTGAAGGTGCAGGTTTTTGCTGCAGCAGGATTTCTCTGTATTGGTGTACACCAAGATGTATGTGGAACTACCTCCTAAAAGATAAGTAGATGTCTTAAGAAGCAGTTCAATATGCTTATTGTAAGCTTTCTAAATCCTCTAAGCTCTTTGGTGAAGATGCCCTAAGAGGTATTGTTCCATTGCTGAAGCATGATAGAGACGGACAGGAAGATGATCGCTGTGCAACAGTGTGTGGCTAAGTCAACACATCTTTTCAAAAGAAATCAGAGTGTATGAACTTTTTCTCTGAGAATACCTATCTCACAAGGAGAATTTCAGGTTTTAAATGGAAAAACAATAACCATTTTTGATTAAAAAAAAAAAAGCTAGTTTGGGTTCTTCCCCTTTGGGTATGTGTAAAGTTAAATTTTTCCACAGTTGAAAGGAAAAGAAATATTTTCGTGTCAGCCCTAGAAAATATGACTAATTTAGGAGGGATACTGACATCTTACCATAAAACAGACCAGCTCAGTGAGATCAAAAGGGGTATCATGTCAAGGTGACCTCGCTATTTAGATAAACTATTTCGATATTTTAAGAGTTATTTTGCAGCCAAAGGACATGGTTATTTCTCAGTCTATCAGTTTCCTGACGTGCTGTGCAAACATTAGTAGGAGAGGACCAGGGAAAAAATGACAAGAAGCAGAGACTCTGTAAGCCAGCAGCATCACTCCGAAGGAGTCCTAGGCTCACAGGCCAAGCAGAAGGTGCAGATCAGGCAGTCCCAAGGTGTCACAAGCTGTATGGTGTTGAGAGGTTAAAAAACGCCCTTTGGCATTATCATCTGATTTTTTTTTTTAAGAAAAAAAAATGTAATATTAGCTGTTCCTTGCCACACGCATGTTATGGGCTGCTGGGTTGTGCCCCACTCTCTCAGTGCATGGGCCTTGGAGAGCTGTGCGTGCTTGGTAGTGCAGAGATCTTGTATAGGTTACACCACCTCTTCACACCAGAGCTCCCAACACGACCAGGGTCAACACCTTTCCCCCTCACACACTCACACTTGTTTGTAGAACAAGGTATTCCCTGACTGGGAAACTTTACCATTTTGAATGAATAATTCAAATGTCTTCAAATCATTTGCCCACAGTTTGCAGAGTACAGGCACTTAAATAAACAATATTTTAAAATGAATCCTTAAAGTTCCTCCTATTCCTTCTAGCTGCACAAAGACAACTAATTGACAAACTTCTAGGGGATTAGAAATAGAATAATTTAACAGATCATATACTACACCAGGAAGAACAGTCAAAAATAAGTGACAACCCCAAATGTGAATATCTGCAAGCCAAAGTACTTGCATAATACAGACAATGAAGACACTTGCCTTTAACAAGGCCTACTGGTAAATTATTTCCAAGCCAAAAATAAGTAAAAGTTAATTCATCCAAACACTAGTCAGACAGTCCTGATTATCATAGGAGCTCTTTTTGTTTATTGTCCTGTCTCCCTTTGACATCAGATGCATACGTGCTACAGGAAGCATTGAGGTAATTTCCCTATCACATAACATATGAGAAGAATAAAATGTCTACAGATAGTGGTTGAAAAGAAGAAAACCCTCTGGGGCAGAAACTGTGTTTGCTTTGTCATCCAGCCAAGTTTTCAGGGAACAGCAGTTCCCTTCACCCTGTAGTTGTCTGCTGCTGTGTAAGCACCAGTTTCATTTTTTGAAAAAAAATGAGATATCCATAAAAAAAGCTATCTGCTACATTCAGCACTTTGTTTCAATAACAGTTTAAGTTTTCAGCAGCTTAACTCCTATACCTTTTAAATCTCATAAAACAAACTTTTAGAGCTGCATATGGACCATAATCCTAGGTGGCAACCATTTTCATCTTTGGAAAACTCTGAAGACATACTTAAAATTTCTTAGGTTGCCCTTGACTTGTCAAAAAGTACAAGTAGCAAAATTTCAGGAAAATGACTTAGTCGGTCCTTCATGTACATCCATTAAATGGTGTCTCTGAATCACTGTCATGATGTGCTAGAGAGGATCGAACCAACCTTCAGTGCATGTCTTCTCCATCCCTGCAATGCAGATGTGTCCACAGATCCTCACAGCTCCTCACCTCCAGATTGTATCCAGCCCTGGGTGAATTATATAGACCTAATCCTGAATTTTTTATTGGTGGAAACATTCCAGGGAAGTTCTCTGCTGTTTGTTAAATTAAAGATATCAAGCAGATTTTAGAAACAACAAACATAAACAAACAATATGCATGTACATCTGTGGTTAGGACACATGCTGAGGTTAAAGATGGTTTATATTAATGCTCAAAAATCAAAGCACGCCACAGAACAGCTACATTTTAGTTGGAAAAGGAGTTATATCAATGTGGCATTTTAACCCTCCTCTGCTCAGGAACTCACAACACTGATGCAGTGATGATTCTTCAGCTGAAAAAAGAATCCACTGCTACGTTATATTCCCTACTACAAATGTATGGCGAGAGCGAGAGTTTGAATAAATCTCTATTATAAACTGTTTTTCTTCAAACACCGTTTCTTGAACCAATCATTTAATTGCTAAATAATTTGTCCAAAAGACATTACTTGTGTGTTTTTTGGTTTTTTTTCTTTTTTATTGTGTTATATGCCAGCAATCAGTTCCATATGGCATCCATATATGTTATGATTTAAGGTTTCTGGATTTTACTCTTCCATTTACTTCCACACACACAAAAAAAAATATAATACACATATTTTTCTATTCACTAAAATCATGTGCATAATTAGTTTCTACTACTATGTACCATACCATGGTACTATGTACCACGTGAAAAGTAGACACTGAACTACTTTTTCACAGTTCATTTCGAAGTATAATATAGTAAAAGTGAAAATTAATTTGCAAATATAACTCCCTTATAATTCCAATGAGATTAAAAACTAAAACTAACCTCTGGAAAAGGGCTGTTGTCTGCTCAACACACATTGCCAGACATACCCATCTAGGGGCTTTTCCCATAGAGACATCTAGCACAAACTAAATGCTGAACCTTTCAGCAGCTGATACTAGGGGAGATGGAGCCCATCCTCTGTGCACCAGAAATGAATAAAGAACAAAGTGGTAAAAGAGCTTCATTTTCAGGTATCAATACGGTGAGGACAAATATGCTGTTTGAGGCAACCACTGGTTACTGGAAGAGGGGCCAATTTTGACTGGTTTCTTGTCTGTCTGCCTTCAGCTTTTAAAATTTTGGGTTTTTAACTGTTGCCTACAGAGTATCCACTGCCTGAAATCTCACTCCAAACACCTGACACCTTTAAAACATGTTCACCAGCCACTAGGAAAAAGTTACTCATTTCACATATTTTAGACCAAATCGAGTTTGAAGAAATTTGTTTATTTGTTCCTAATATGCAATTAATCACCGGACTATGCATTCAGGATTGTGCCATCAATGCAATAGGTAAATCAGGCCTCGTGGCACTGGGACTAGTGAGACTCCGGTTCCCACACCATAGGGAACCATGGCCTGAGGTCTCTCCTTATGGCACAGGTATCATGCTTTTTTGATTCCCTTTTTCAAGCTACTCCTTCTTTGTTCCAAAAGTCTCCGTAATTCCCTAGAGACTGCTTAATCCAGCTGATGATCATCATGATCTGCAGTGTTACGGGTTTTAGACAACTACCCTTCCAGACAGATGTGATCTCACACACACAGAGTGCCCTTGCAGATCTAACGTATCAGGCACTGCTACCCAGGCCATTTGCTGAGGATGGCCCCTGTGGGCATCCACAGAATCATCCTCTGCAGCAGTTTCCTCTGCAGCATCTTTAATTGGGCATTTAAGAAGTATCTTATTCATTCAAACCAATGGTGCATCTACTCTACTGGCAAAAGGAAATGCTACTTTTATGCTCACTATTAGACAGATTTTCCCAAACTTGGATGATTGTTGTAATGTTTTCTGATCACTTCCCTATTTCTCAACAATATTCTTGACTGTAGATAACAGAACTGAACACATTTCAGAAATGTTCCATAACACCAAACAAAGCCTCTTATATAGACTGTTCTCTGACAGTAAAATTCAAAGAATTTCTCTTGAAATCATATTTCTGACAGGTGAATAATCATCTTAAAATATGAGTTTAAAATGTGTCTCTATGGTTTCAATGCAATCCTCTGCAACGTGCTCTAGGTATCCTTGCTTGAGCAGGGGGGTTGGACTAGATGATCTCTCCTTCCAACCTTAGCTATTCTGTAACTCTGTGATTCCGTATATGATTGATCATAATTCTACTGAGGTATTTGTGTCCCTCTGACAAACTGCACTGGGTGCCTGCAAACATGCTTAGGAAGTGAAGGAGTAATGCTGAATCAAGGTCAGAGCAGTTCATCACATTGCATCATCCTTTAGGATCCAAGAAAGTGAGGGAGGCTAATGAGTAGCAAGTGCTGACATATCCCCCACAATAAACAGTGCCTCCCACATACCGGAGAGCACTGCAGAGCTGAGACAGATATTTATCCATGGGAAAAAAAAAAAAAGAAAAAAAAAAAGCAGAAGATTCCGCTTACCACAGACAACACTGTGATTAGTGGTAGCATCAGAAGAATCTGTGTCCATGGATTTACCTCTTGTCTGTACTCTTTCCTAAGTATATTTCTCAAGCGCCACTTAAATGAACCGCTATTCCTGGTTGGCCATATGAATAGCAGAAAATTCCTAAAATACTGTACACACCACCCTCATTCCTAGGATTGCATTTAAATGTATCCTGGGTTTGTAGACCACTTTTCTGTCCACCCACATTCAGTCCGTTGCCAAATGGTGGTTTTCTCTCATGAGCTATCACAAACTTCCCTTCCCAGGTTCTGCACAGGCTCAATGTCATTCTTTTAATTCTACCATTTGCACCCAGAATGTTTCTTGTGGCACTAATTCAATAGCAAAATTGTGGGTAATCGAGGTCCCTCTCTAAGGGATCCATCAAATATGGCATCATCATGCCTTGGTATCTCCTGTTGCGATGGACAGTCCTGCTGCCCAGAGAAAAGACTATCATTGGCCATGGCAGTGGACTGGAAGGAGCCTGGGGAAGCTGGGGAAAGGTGAACAGTTTCCTGGGTGTTAGAAGGAGTTAAAGAGAAGAGAAAGAGGAGAAGCCAGGGGCTGGAAGGGAAAACATGGCATGCCGTGAGTATGTCAAGAGGGCTTTAGGAGAGTAGGAAGCAACGTCTAGGCTAAACAGCCCCTCAGATTCTGCTTTGTAACAGCAAGCACAGAAAACAAGGAGACAGATAAGGGAGCAATCTAGGACTTAGTTTTGCCCCCCAAAGTCTTAATTCTCTCTCAAAGGGCTAAGTTATATTATTCATTGTATTCTTCCTCATTCTCCTAGCTGGTTCCAAGGAAGTCTCTTCTCATCTCCAGCATGTTCACTGACTTTTATAACTTTTGTCATCGGAGAAATCTGGAGCTGCATAGGATGAGTTATTCTTTATCTGATGCCACAATCCTGAAGGCCAAATGCAAGAGGAATCTCCATTTCCCACAGACCCAATGTGATGAATAGCAAGGACTTCACATTAAGCTCTTTTAAGAATTTTAGCATCAGACATGAATGTCATGCCTGCCCACTTGAATGCCCCCCACTCCCAGATCAGCTAACAGATCATTGCTTCTTGAAAACCAGGAATTTATATGGGAGAAAAATGAAAACATTATTATTTTAGGGAATGAACTCTTGGCTCCATCCTAACAGTTGTTATTTTGTGTTTCAGCCTATTCCCAGATGAAAACTAAGGTAAATTTTAACTCATGACTCAACACAAACTCTAAAAGCCTAAATTTGAAACCAATGCCAAGGAACAAAAAAAAATGTCCAAATAGACTTACAGTTGCCTGATTCTTTCAATATTAAAAAGAAAATTCGACAATGAGTTCTCAACTGCTATCAAATGTCTTGGCAAGCCTCTGCTCAGAGACACTGCACTGGGTGGGTGGCACTTGCCACAGCTACTCAGATAGCTCCTGGAAGCAATGAAAGATCAAGCCCCTTCACTCCAGACAGTATAAAAACACATAGCAAAGATGCTCCTATAAAACAAGGGAAACAGTAAAGGAGGTGAGAAAGGAAAATGAAGTCAAGAGATGAAGTGAATTGTCCAAGAACTAAGAATAAAATACAGATCTTTCAAGTGCCAACCTAAAGCCCTTTCCAATTCTCACAGGGCCTTGCTGTCTATTGCAGTTTACAATTCAAAGACCCAGACTGAAGAGCAGCCTTGCTTTCTGAGCAAAGCCTGATTTTTGTTTTCCATTGCTAGTATCCAAAGCAATAGGCAATTCTATCTGAAACAGGATATGTCCCATTATCGCTTCCTAATCTGAGACTGAGAGTTTTTGTTAACATGGCCTGAATCAATTCAGCTTTGGAAAAAAAAAAAAAGAGAGAGAGAGAGAGAGAGAGAAGAAGAAGAAGAGAGAAATAATTCAGAGATTTTAAAATGGGATGTCTGGTAGTTCTCTCTTCCCACTGTCCATGGATCCTAGACATTCATGCGCAGTATTATTAGATTTCCTCTAATCTCTAGCTATAGTGACCATGATTAATTACAGTGGAGGAAATTACAGGTCTTCCTCACCAAATCTTCTGCATGCCAACATTTTGCTAGAGTGTGAGAACAGAGCCAAGTATCAGCTGTCAGAGTGACTGTCCCTGTGCACATATACAGCTGTGACCACACAACAAAGTTAAAATATGCAAGAACCCACATTTTTTGTTAATTCCAACATATCAGCTCTGTGTGCAACTTATGCACATTTTGAATCCCATTTCTGAAATACACATTCTGAATCCCATTTCTTTTCTGCACATAGCTGTGTGTCTTTTATATAATGCCACAAACAGGAGATCATTAACACTGGAAGCTATTTTATATGATATAAGAAACTTATCTCTGTCCAGGAAAGGAAACAAGAAAGTAATAAAAGACCTCATTTAACCAGAAGTTTGAGTTCTTTTGGTTTAGTCAGTCAGCCCTCAACAAGATTTTTTTGGCTCCAGATGACTAGAGACCTGAGTTTTGCCCTCAGCATGGACCTTTCTCTTCCTGTGCCTCTCTCTATATGCTGCCATGTCTCTGCCATGCCAGAGCTCTCCCTGCTTCTGTGTTTTCACAGTGCCAAGCAAAGGAGGAATCTGTGAATGGCAGCCACCACCTTTTAGGCCAGATGGTCAAAGGAAATTCAGCAGCCGACAACCTCTGTTGTCAAAAGAAGTGAGGTACCCTGAGTACCCTGGTACCCCAGGGGGGATATCTGCTTCAGGCAGCTCTTGGATTCCCCCATACTGTCTGAATGACACACTGACCATGAAAATCTCTAACAAATTCCCACTAGCCTCTTGTAGCCCATGAAGTCTCTCACATGCCATACCCCCAGAAGGAAAGTGGCTGCTCTACATTAGGCTGATATCACGAACTCCTTCCAGTGTGGTACATGTTCTTGGAATTGGAAGATATCACCATAGGAGAGCCCTAAATTTCAAGAGTGACATTTGCTGCACCAGTGTTACTGCAGAGAGCCAGAAAAGACAAGGATGAGTCAGGAGAGGCTGAGAACCTCACAGTCAGGCTCCTTCACACTAGTGGGAGAAACCCTGGCCTCCAGGCTGCATTGAAACTGATGAACACTCATCTCATGACCATCCTTACCATCAGCTCCAGATAACAACTCATTCCAGTAGGCAACACTGAGCCATCCTGTTTCAGTGGGAAGAAAGGGCATAAACAACCATCTGAGCTGATAGACCAGAGTCACAGAGCATGCCCAAACCATTTATTTAGTAGCACAGACATAGCTACAGGGTAAGAACACTGTATTCCTATCTACGTTTGGTAAGCAGCACTGCATTTGAACAGAAAGATTCAATCACTTTGTGGCTCAGCACAGAGCACACTAAAACTCACTCGGCTCACATGCCAGTACTGCAAAACTATCCTGGAAGTGTACTTGTGACAAATAATCTTTTCACATCAGATAGCCATGTTCAGGAGCTGGATTAGCATCATCTGTGCTCCAGAGAGCTCCTACACTCCACTACATTGCATGTACATCACACACTGTGCATATGGCACCATAGCATTTTGCAAGCAGCAATGGCTGGAACAATTGGATGTTGCAGGCAGAGATGTAGTGAGAAGGCTAACAAGAAGAAGGAAATAGATTTTGCCATATAAGGAGCCTATTAAACCAAAGCTGAATCCAAGAGTGTTCTCCTAAATGCAGTATGCCTCCATGTGACTTTCAAAGTGGAAATTGTCTTTCCCGTTTCAGAAATCAAAGCTTCAGTAATAAGCAAGTCACTAGTTGAATATGCATTTGATGAATTCCTGCAGCTGACTTTACAAATCTGTAATTTTCTCCTTTGTGGTTTTAATAAATGATGACAATGAGCCTGAAATGGATAGGGACACTTTCTTGGAGATTATTAAAGTAAATGAGCTGGATTTTGTCTCAGTGGAGGTGTACTTTGATCTCCAGACTAGGTAATGCTTCTCTTCCTCTCTTCAGATGTAAGCTACCCACTCTCTTTCTTTGGAAATGAAAATTGAAGGCTATCAGTTAATTGAAAGATCTGCCATGACAAGATCTGATCAATGCAAAAGCTCTTTTTTCCCTTCGGTGTCTGCAACCGCAAAATCTGCACCCCTCGTTCTTTCTTTTTTCATTAGATATTTTCATTACATTAGATATTTTCAAGCAAACATTACATTAGATATTTTCAAGCAAAAAAAGAAAAAAAAAGAAGATATGCAGCCTGAGTCCATATATCCATTATCTACTCCTTTTTTTTAAATTGGAGTAAACAAAATTCATGTAAAGAAACTGCTCTTGAGTCTTTGACTCTAAACCAGTCACCAAAAAAAAAAAAAAAAGAAGCTCTGACAAGGACTCAGAGATCCCTATTTTAAATAGAAGTAGCATAATCTCGTCTCCTCAAGAAGATGCAGTATTTTTAAGCAATGAAATAAATAGTCTACCTTAAAAATAACTGATATTCCAATTTCCCGAATCTTTTCAGAGGTCATTCCTAAGAGAGCATGAAGGTGCACATTAAAGCTATTCGCTTTCATCCTTTGGCGTGCTAGTTCATGTTTCTTTCACACAGTGTGTCTTCTTGAGTCTTGTCTCAAGATTAAAACTTTCAGAGCTTTCTCAAGTCCCCATCTTCACAAGGTAGGCAGCCAAAAAATCTGTCACAGAAGTGTCACTACATACCACATCAGTCCTTCCTCAAGTAGTATTTCTGCCCAGCTACCCAAATGTGACCGAAGACCAGATACACAGCATTGCAGGGGCGCAAAACAGCAAGGCATAGGAAGCAGAGCAGTAATGCTCTGAAACGTTATTGCATTGCCTGAGTGTTACATAGACCAAGCACAGAAGCTAGTAGGCAACAAACTTTTCACTCTTCATCATTCCTTATGAAGTTGCAGAGAGAAGAAGTTTTTCTCCCCTCCCATAGTAATCATGATCTGCACTGAGTCTCAGATGGCTCCAGAGAAG
>NW_010587102.1:13427-27693 GCF_000705375.1 Tinamus guttatus | reverse complement strand
ATTGAACCTCATGAGGTTCCTCTCTGTCCAGCTCTCCATCCTGTCTAGGTCTCTCTGAATGGCAGCACAGCCCTCAGGAATGTCGGCCACTCCACCCAGTTTGGTATTATCTACAAACTTGCTGAGAGTGCACTCTGTGCCATTGTCCAAGTCAATGATGAAGAAGCTGAAGAACATCGGGCCCAGTACTGATCCCTGCAGGTCACCACTGGCCACAGGCCTCCAACCAGACTCGGCCCCATTTATCAGAGCCTCTGGGCTCTGCCATCCAGCCAGTCCTCAATCCACTTCACTGTGCACTCGTCCAGTCTACACTTCCAGAGCTCTCCTATGAGGATGTTAGAGGAGATGGTGTCAAAACCCTTGCTGAAGTCAAGGTAGACAACATCCACAGCTCTCCCATTGTCCATCTAGCCAGTCACCTCATCATAGCAGGCTATACCCGGGAACTGTCCTCTCCTGGCCAGTCTCATCAAGTATTTTCCCTTTCCACTTCTCCCTTTATCTATCCCTCTCTCCCTCAAATCTCCACACACAAAAAAAATTGGTAAGGACTGAAATCTGTATTTTACAAATTTGTATTTTCTGGCTTGGAGTGTCATCTAAGGAGAAAAAGGAAGAATGTTTCCAAAGAAATCCACCTTCAACAGGATGTATAGCCATCACTGCATTTTAGTCTTCCTGTCATGTCGGCCAGCTAGAATCAGCACAGACACCTTCACAGAACCTGTGTCCAGTACCTTTCAAACGCACATCCCATTTTACTGACCCACTCTTTGCTCAGCAGAAGTTGCGTTTCCACATCTATAAGCTTAGAGCAACATGCTATTTGTCTCACGGCATGTCAAATGGCTTCAAGCCATGGTTCAGATGGCTATCAAGGTATAGTATATGATATTCAGCCATATCACATGGCATTGACACTCACTTCAAGCCAGAAGGATGAAGCATCATATCATGCACAGCAGACAAAGCAACTTTCCTGAAACCTTCAAAGTGAAGTTTTGTGTGCAGAGCGTAGAATAATTATGTTTTACAATGCACTGTTGCTGTGTTTCTCTGACTGGCGACAGATGATGTGAATTAAACAGTAGATAGTTTCTGTCAGCACTGCCAGATGTTTTGCTATCCAGGGCCCCTCCCTTTCAGGAAACTTTGTGTCATAAAACTATTTGCTTGTTCATTCAAACAGTGGTGACTGCATGGACATGCTTTGGGACAGGAGTTTGAGTTTGCTCTTCACCCAGAAGGATGAAGCCAAGATGGATGTGTAGGTTTTTCCACACTTCTTAAGAGAAGAATGGCAACTCCCCACAACAGATCTTCACATCAGACAGGCTGCTGATATAGCAAGGGCACTGCAAGTCCAGATGACCAGTTCTGCTCCCAAATTTCCTTTTGTTCCCTTCATTTGTTTATCTGAATCCGTTCATTGTCTCTTTCAGAGTTATTTGATACCTTTTACATTTCTTTTTCCATGGTGGCAAAGGAGTTTCCATATTTTCCTGGGTTCAAATAATTGCAGTGCATATTTTCTTCAATGCTAAGAGAATATGAACAAGAAAGAGGACCTGGTCTGTGCACAGATGATATGGATGATCTGTCTAGTAGGAGAAAAAGAGAAGCCCAGTCCTCATCTGATGTGAACCTTCATGACAGCACTTAACCCAACGGAGCTGGACAAACTTACCCGATCCGGCCTAGTCTGTAAAGTATAACAGATCCTACAAAGGAGACAGAGATAAAATTCTGGAACGTGTTTAGACAGCAATACAGAAATAAGCTCAGCATAACAGAAATGTAACAAGAAATCCAGAAAACTAGCCTAACAGCATTGATTAATTGCACTGAGTTTTTTTAAAATGAGCTCTTCAGAAAATCAGATCATCTCCAAATGGAGCAAAAATAACCATGGAGGAATAAAACAGCCAAGACAGTAGTAATATAGCTTTTTAAAACTGTTGGGATTTGAAAGAACTATACATTAATTCTGGTAATTTTAGTGATTATTTTAACTATAGCTCCCTATGGATCTGATCCAAAGCCAATGAAATCATCATCCCGAAACAAAGGTCTGCAGTTCCCATCTGAAACTAGCAGGCCTTTGACTATGTTATTCTGCTGGATATATTAAATTAAATCTGCATAATTTTCTTATAAATAATGATGTGAAACATTAAAAGGACTGCTGTTTAAAGGAAAAAAATGTGTTCTTCAAATCCATCTAAATGATACAATGAGTCACAATAAGGTAAAATTTAAGTCAGCAAAAATTTAGGCTGAATCTCAGGAAAAAAAAATCATAGGACCATGATTTGCGTCAGACTGTTAAATAGCTTCCCCAGACAAGTAAGAAGAAATTCACTAAGTATGTAGCAGAAAACTGCACAAGAAGCTTGGCAATATGTGGCAGAGAGTTCTCCTAGGTGGAGCATGGACTATATGGCTGTGAACAGTGATTACATACTCCAGGGTCTCCGATGGTCCTTAGAGAAAGGTAGAGAAAGGTTGCCAGAGCAAATATGGCACCTCTGGTTTTGGGGACCAGTTCTAAGGACCTGCCTATCTCACACAATGATGCACATTATACATGCACATATGAGATGACAAGCTGTTACTGACCAAAGCTGCTGGCCATTTGGTACAAAGTCATACAAAGACACCAACTCAGAGAAGCTACACACTTGCCTTATTACTATGTTCACACATCATTAGTTCATCAGATTGAGTGCCATGTGGTGACAATAAAGCCTCACAACCCAGTTTCCAGAACTATCTCACCTACAGCCAGCTTTGACATTTAAGCAACTCATTCTAATTTGCTGGTTACCCCTACTTGACCCAGAAAGAATGTAATTCCACTTGAAAAGTAGATTCCCTAATAGTGTCCCTAATGAACCTTGCTGGAAGTGAAAGATATGGGGAAATATTTTTCTGGGAGAAAGACAGTTTTAAAATGAAAAGCTGACAAACTTCAAATATGTATGACAAGTTTTGTGATAATATGAAGGCTCAGTAGTTCTCTTCACTAGTGTGGGTAGATTGTGTCACATAGCCAGACACGGCAGATTGCTAAAGGGACAGCACAAGACAGTAACAGAGAGATGGCCTTCTGAGGCCTGTTCTCATTCACACACCTGTCACTGAGGGTATATTTAGGTACATAACTGCTGCACCTAAGCCAGCACTCCTGCAGTTAATGGGAAGAGTGCAAGAGTGCTATACGAATCACTGAAGATTGCTGTCTTTCTTCCTTGATGTATAACTTGAATTAGACCCCTAGCTGTGGCTTTGCAGTAGACATCTAAAGTTAGGTGGTGAAAAGCAAATCATGCAGGCCAGGCAGGTTATTGTAGGAACCCCTGTTAATGTGTCCAAGAGAAAGAATTGTCCTCTGACCACTGTCAGGTCCCATATTCCTGTGCATCCAAGGGAGAAACAGTCATGACAACTACAGCAGGAAACTATTGCCCATTGACTCTCATGTCAATGGAAATTCCCCTAGTTTGTGCTGACCTCAAAGCAAAGGAGACTAAATGGCACTTTCATGTCTTCTCTGCAGCCTGTGGCAGTGATTACTTCCTTCCGCTCCCCACTCCCAGTTCACACAGCACCCCACTTACTTCAGTTTGTGCAGGTTACCTAAAACTTTGATTTCTAGCTCCTGCTTAACATTGCATGAACAGTTTTCTGCTCTAAATGAACAGCTTATTCTACTTCCCTGCTGGGAATCATGTGCTGTGGGTGTCTGAGGGCCTTACTGCTACACAATTTATCATTAAAATGCAGTATCCCGTAATCACAGTGGTAGTAAGTGAAATTGTGCTATACAATTGTTGAAAGACTCAGAGCTCCATCTTATTGCATTGGGTGGGAATTAATTTAAAGAATGTAAGCAATCAACATGTGGTACTGTTCTAATAAATATTCCAAATGACAACCATAAGGTCTGGCCAATGCAAGAAAAGCAAATGTCCATACAAATTTTCTGTGGTAAGTATTCTCAGTGCTTAACAGGTCCCTGGAGGCTACTGTTGTCATTACTTCATGTTCCTGTTATTTTGAGCTCTTCCATTTCTATGTATTGGTTTATGGAAACCCTGTGAACCTGCCTACCCACTGTACAACTTAGATGCATGTGTAAATGATGGTTTACACCCCACATTGTACTATGGGAGCAAGCTGTGCTTTTGTTCCTATTGGAGTGTTCCTGATTGCATAGAATTTGCACTAAGCATTTTCCCAGTCTGTTTTGATCCAGTGATACCTGACTAGTAAATTCCCCTGGCTTTGAAAAAGAACTTATCAGTCTCCTCCTCCACTTTTCCATTTCTGCAGCTGTTACAAAGAAAACTTTGTAGAAAACTTATAGTAGAAGTCCATAGGGATAACTTCTAAACTATTCCCTAAACTTAGAAACAGCAGCACATAAAGCAGTCATCCAGAGAAATGAAAGGGTTGTAAATTATTATATATCGAAGTGTTGCTTTTTTGTTTTTTATGAAGTCCAGTGGCAAATAATTGTCTAAAGAAACAGCTGCTCAGACATCCAGAGGAAGAAAGTAGACACATCCACAAAAGAAATGTGCATCAGGTCCACACTATATGCCATGTGGCTTTGGAGTTCTTCTGTGTGTAAAGCGTCCTCTTAGGGTTCACCTCCTCAGACCAAATATGAATTGTTTTGGGAGAAAATTCCTGATGTCAGATGTGATGCTGTTCAGGTTCTGTGAATATGAGAAAATTCTCCATCTCTTTAATCCAAAAATTAGCACTTTTTTTTTTTTCTCATAGTGATTGTAGAAGGAAGAAAATAGCTATCATCTTCATTTCACCAATCAGGAACCAAAGTCTAAAGAACTGGATTCTCAAGAGAGAATTTTGTTCCTGGAATACCTGGAACAGAAGCCAGACATAGGATAAGATTCCACGCATAATCAATCTGGTGAACCTCACATTCAGGATAAGCTGTGCTATATCTAGAGAAAACTTATAGTGAAATAGTTGGTACAGAGGAAATGCATAGTGCAGGAACAGTATCAAGAACAACATTAGCATGAGCAATAACAAATATAGATGTAACTGTATGTGCCAGGAAATACACTGTTACTGCAGTAATGCTCAAATTCATGGAAATCAAGGGGATACTCCAAAGCCCAGCCCTGAAAGTGTGGTTCTCCTGGATATCACAAATTCCAAATATTTCAGAATGGCAAAATTATTGTCTGTAGGTATCTGAACCAAAAAATGTTCCTTACTCTATTTTCCTTTTAGATGATCTCTGGATTCTGCCCACACATTGTACTCTTAATCCTGCTGTGCAAACAGTTTAGCTATGAGGCCACAAAGTCTGTATTACACAGGATGAAATGCTGAGTCTGAAATTCTTCTCCAGTTGCGGGGAAAAGAGTACTTTGCCCTCTTGGTGTTGTGGCCTCGGACATAGAATGCTAAAATAGTTATTCTTGGTATGGCATATTTCCTTTTGTTTTTCCCTCACAAGCATTTAAAAATATCTTTCTGAGTTACACAGAATCTTTTAACATTTGCTATTTTAAAACAGATGCTTCTTTACATAGACTTATTGAGCAATTTATTGAGTACACATCATTGTGCATATATGTTCAGCTTTCTCCATAAGTGCATCCATCAACCCAAAGGCAGCAATTCTGCCCCTAATATTTTATCTGCTACAGTGGCTGGGTGTTCATGGTTAAGCCAGTACAAAGACTTATTCTCCAAATCAATCCTGAAAGCCTTTCTTTCATACCATGAACACAACAACTTGCTCAGCTCCGAATATTTGAATCAAAGATATTTGTATCAAAAAAATGGCTTCCATCTTTTGTTTGCACGAGAGAGAAGACCCGAAAGTCTACTACATTTACTACATCTACTACACTAGCAATCTTCTTCAGGCAACTGGAGCAACACAAGGATCTGCCATCTCTGGACAGAGGAGGCTCAGGATTTTTTATCATTCTCTTCAGGGCAATCACCATTTGACACGTCCAACTAGTGATCTGGAAGCCCTTTTCAGACTAACAAAAGATGATGCTTAATGCTGAACACCCAGCAAACAGCCTAATAAATTAATGGTTTGAATGCCTTTCTGTGCCTCAGTCCTCACTACAAGTCAGCTACAGTCAGACAAATACTATGACTGGTAGCAGAGACAGAGAAGTATTACAAATTGGGCTTAAGTACTTCAGGCCACATTGACTTAAGCAAGCTCCTCATTAGTTTAGACATTTTTGAATTGGTCTTGAGTTTGAAGAAGTTGATGTTGGACTGCTCAGAGAGCAAACTTAAACTATTATCTTTGAGAAAAAGAAACATTCTGAAACGTGAAAATGGCAGAGATAACACCCATCTTTTACAAGGCGAAGAGGGGGGAAAACAGAAGAGAGGCAAATATAGCCCAGTGCTTATGAATTAATGTAAATTTCCAGGAAAATAGTGGATAAAAAATTAAACCAGGTAATCAGAAAATGAGTATTACTCAAATAGATGGGCATGGTCCTCCTTCTGCCTTCTTCTCTTGTTTTTAGCTTTTCACAATAGCCTGATATTTTAGATATCAGATGTAGATGGATCGATCCCAAATCAAACCAAGTTTTTTGCAGAACAGGATTATGTACTTTGAGAAGAGGGCAGAAGTTGGCATCATATATATAGATACATTAATTTTACAAAGGCAGGCTGGGAAGGGCTGCAAACGTCCTGGAGGATCAGCATAAAATTCAAGGTGCTCACACAAAGTGAAGAAATTGATCTGGAATAAAGATAGGTAGAATTTCACAAGCTCTCCACTTTAGATCATCTATCATAATCATCTATCATAATCATTTTAATCATCAATTTAATCATCTATTATAAAAGTACACAAAGTGGCATAATTTAAGAGGCAATAAAAGCAGGTCTGGGAGTGATAATGGAACAGAAGCTGAGCATGAGTCAAGAAGATAAGGCTGTTGTGGAAAGATAAAAACACCAAAACAAGGCAGAAGGGGGCTCATACCATATGTATGCATGCTAATGAGGAAGTTCCAAGAGGACCTCATTGTGGGGAAGCTCCCCCTCTTTTCCTGAGAAATCAGAACAACGAGGTCCCTCTCTTAGTGCCTGCACGCTACTGCACACAGCACAGAGAGCAAACACGAGGAATTAGAGGTCATGGTGCAGCTGCAGGGCTATGACCTCATCAGGATCCCAGAGACATGGCGAGGTAGCTCACGCAACTGGAAGGCTGCAAAGGACGGAAAGAGGCTCTCAAGGAAGAACAGACTGGGACCCTTTCATCTAAACCTGTCCTTTTGGATAGCTGAAAACACAGAGCTCCATTTCTGATTCTTAATGGAGATACCAACACATCTACCAGTTCAGTCCCACCTTCATAATAAACTTAGCGTTTGCAGTGGGCAATCTACCCTCTCCACACAGAATTATAGCTGTACGAGCCACCAGAGAAACGGGAAACAGGGAAACCAAACAAAACTCATTTAATTTTATAGCTCCCAAGCAATGTGTGCATCCTCCTTTCAGGTGAATTCTGTGTCCGGGATCCAACTGAGCCTTTGAAGCAAGTGAAGACCTTACCTTTTCCATGTTTTTCCTTTCCCCTGCTTCTGTCTGTTAAATATTACCCCATGACCTTTCACTGATTGGCTTCAATTAAGGCCATGAATTTCCTCTTCCTGAACCAAAGTCAGGTTACAGTGCAAGAATAATAAAAGCAAAACGAATATGTTGCAGCCATCCCCATACAGTCCCTAGACATCAGGATTTGGAGACAAACATTACTAGGAACTCCTGCCTCTCAAGAGCTTGCCAGTATAAATTTGCTGCTAGTTTTGTGAAATTTACAGCATTTCTCCCCAGGAATATTTTGGGGGCTATTTTTTTTTCTTTCTTTTTAAATTAAAAATCCAGTTTTCAAAAATAAATAGAAGATATAACAGAATCTGTCAAGATTAGTTTTCAAATGTCAATTCTATCTTTTATTTTTGCTTTTTGGTGAGATCACAATGAAAGAGTTAATGTTATTGGTTTTGCTTAAGCTTAAACAAGACTGGTGACATTTTAGACTTTTTGGTTAATCAGAAGTTTTACAGTGTATGCTCTGTGCATTGTTAACATCACAAGGGATTAGCTGCATTTCAGCAGTGCCAAAAAGACCCAGGTGAGATCTGAGGCCTGGGTCAACTGTCAGCTGCTGGGAAAAATTAATCAAATACTTTTCCATTAGAAAACACTGCTTCACTGAAAAAAAAATCTTTTTCACAAAATCTCCCAGTTTTCATTATATTTCCTAGAAAAATACATTTCTCTGAAACTAGGAAGATTGTTTTTTTTTTATCCTGATTTCTGATTTATTCAGCTGTGAAAGTTGTTGTTCTTGTTGCTGACATACCAATTTTTCCCTTCAGAAGAGTTTTTTTGTTTTGTTTTGTTATCTATTTTGAGCATAAGTCACATTCTTCCTGGCAAGAGGTGTATCACAACATGCCATAGTATTTGTACTTAAAAAGGAAAATATTTGGATCATGAAAATGTATGCATAGAAAATATTCATCCACTGAAATGTATTTCAAGGCTAAAACCTGATTAATAAGTTTAACACGAGGTCTTGAAACCAAACTCTGCTCATTTTGTAGCACCAAATTTCAAGTCTTATGCTTCCACGTACCATTAGGACATGAACATGGATGAACCTAAATATCAGTTCAGAAAGCTTCCTTCAGCTCAGAAGTTTTCTTCAGTTCAGAAAGCAACTGCATATAAAGGATCTCAGTCACTCTTTTTTGGGTGCCATTCTCAGTATGCCTTAATTTGAAGAGGGTAAGTTTACAGCATCAGACATCATCATCCAGACTTCCTGCAAATCAGAAGGTTGACCCAAGCATCACATTTCAGGGCTGAGGACTAAAGGATTTCATTCATTTTCAGAAGACTATTCCTCCTCTAACTGAAGGGCAGCAAAGTTAGAGTTGAAAGGCACAAAACATCACAAGCCTCAGCCTGCATCTGACAACTCTTGACGTAACCAAAACCCCTCATGAAAGCAAATCAAACAAATGATGGTTATTTGGAAAAGCGATTTAACTTAATCCCCCTCTACTGTACAAGTTGGATTATGTCCAAGTTGCTAGAGGTAAGGTGGGTTCCACAATCCCTCTTTTATGGGGCACAATCAACTTATCAAAAATGATCCCAACTAATTATTTATAATACCAGCTTTCAGGTGGTGTTAGCTTTCCCCGGGTTTGAAACATAGCCAGTACCTATATTGCTTCCGTCTACCACCAGGCTTCCTCTGCACTGAGGATTTCATATACTTTTGAATGGAGGAGACGAAACAGTTTCTCATGAACTCAGGAAAGGCCAACATGTTTTTAGAAGATCAGTCTGCTCTACTTTAAACATTTCATCCAAGAAAATTTAAAATCTGTCATGAAATTTATGATGTCCTTCTGGACAAATGTTTTCCCTCACTTCATAAGGCACTAGCTACTGTAGTATAACAAAGTGGAAATTGCTTTCCAGAGAAAGCATATGGAGATTTATCAGAGATACTTCATTCAATTTCATTGCAGTGAGCCAGGGCTAGTCACTCATCTTTAAATGGAAGGGGGTGGGGGAGAGAAGGATTTAAGTCGTAATTTAATCCATTATGAGAGGTTTTTTTTAAGATTTTTGTCACCGAAGCATTTGTATCAGGCACCTAACAGGAAATTATGAAGATATTTATATCAGCTGTATGCACAGCCTACAATATCTGAGTGCTTGGAAAATTCAATGAAAATAAGTGCTGATAAGGCATAACATTTTCTGCTTTCCAAGGAGGGTGAAACAGCTAAGGAGATCTGAGTACCAGCTGTAAGAATATTCTTTCAGTTACATGCTCACTCTCATAACCAGCAAATAACCATATTGGTTAGAAAAATCAAGGATCTCTAGTTAAAATCTAGTGACAAAGTCCTCTGAGCAGCGAAGACCCTTGCACTGACTGGTCTGCCAGACAGTGGAGCAGTGTATGCTGCCTGGCCTGTCCTTCCACAGACTAGCAGGTTGCAAAAAGATTAAATACTGAGAAATCTAGGTTAGCTGAGAAAATACACACAGGAAGGTCATGGGAGAGAAAGACAGGGGCTATAACCCTTACATGCAAAGGCAACAGCAGCACCTGGATGGAAACATGGAAAAAGCAGAGGAAGTACAGTACTGTGTTAAGGAACTGCATTATTAAGTTCAAATCTTTAATAGCCCACTAGTTCTTATGAGTCTGCTGCCTGCTTTACAACAGCTTGCAACATCTCTAATTTCTCTGTTTATCAGAGCAAGACTGATCTGACGGGGCAACCTTTCCAGCAGAGGCACAAGTTTAATGGCACTATCAGTTTCATCGGCACTGCCAAATAAAAGAAGAACAAAGACAACTCTCTGGCTCTGAGGATGAACAGCAGAGCACAGCTCCCCTCCTTACAGGCAAACTCTCCCCTAAAACCAAGTTAGCCCCATAGGGCTCACATCCCAACCAGGTGTTTAAAAGTATTCCAGAAACATCCATGGAAACACACTGCGTGATGTAGGTGCTCCTTGGGGTGAGCTGAGGGGGCTCCGAACATCCCAGGACAAACGTTCCAGGGTCTGGAGTGCCACCTCCTGGTACTGTGCAGGCTCGCGTAGCCCGAGCGCTGCCACAGCCAGAGCCGGGAGGCAGCCGCAACCGCCTTCCTGGCACCTTCCTTTTCCAAAGTCACCTCCTGCCCTGCCGTTCTGTGAGCATGAGCCCGTGCTGCCACCTGCGCGCCCAGGTGGGAGGGAGGACGAACTTGCCACCTTCCAGCACAGAAGAGCAAACTCTGACCCTTTGTGGCCAGGATCAAATCTCGGCAAAGTAGTTCAAGCAAACAACTTGGCAGGAAACCATAGAAATTTTCCCTATAAAGAAGGCCAGACAAGACTCCAACTCCTAATACATTAAAAGTGAAAAGTAAAAGCTTTTTAACATATTAAATCTTTCTTCATGATTCATAGAAAAGCAGCAAAATTCCCCTTCTTTTTCTGTCACCTTACATGAAAGAAGAGATGCTCTGTGCACAGAATATATTTCTGGCAACAAGCCCATGATACAGAGGTTTCTGCTGTATGTGAACACTTTAGCAACATATTATCAGGAGCATTGTCTACTGCCCCCAGTACGCAATCATCTCCCTAATAATAATCATCCAGCTACAATCCTAGCAATCTATAGTTAATGTAATGCGAATGGTATGTACCACACACAGTTCTTGAAAGAATGGGAAAAAATGCAGTGCAGAGGAAGATGAGCAATGATAAACAAAAGACAAATCCACATGGACATTTCTTGGAACACTCTCTTCATCTTCCCACTGCTGATCTGGGGAACAAGCCAAAGGCAAAGTGGCATGTACAATTTCAATTGCCTAACCTGGAGCAGTTCTATGTTAATGCCAGGATCTCTAAAATGATGCACTTTTACCTGCTTCCAGTATAGTGACTGTTTTTCTGCACAGCGATGTGTCTTTCCCCTGTCCCAAACTGAGGCTGGATCCTGAGTCAGGTACACAACCTTCCTCATCACTATATACAACTGGAAGAGATACATCTCTATATACTGATTCCTGCCTTGTCAGGGGAGAAGAATCGATTCCTTCCTGTATCTCTTTTAGTTTAATGTAATCCTGGGTGGAAAGAGGATCTTTAGGCACATGCAGAGTGATGGAAGTGCCCCCAGAGGTAGAGCAGGCATCTCTCATTCTGTCAGAAAGCAAATAACAGAACTTGCAAGCTTTACTCAGAGTCCTTCATTGCAATCAATGACCATGAGTGTCTTACCAATATCATCTAAGATTCTGAGTTTGACAAAGCCTGAGCTGTATTTGGGAAGCATCAACTAAACATCTTCCATTCATTCACAGGGACTCCTAAGAACCAACCACAGACATTGGATCAAACCTATAAAATACACTACACCTTGGCTGTCCATTTAGCAAAGAAGGAATGTTGCTATCTTTCCAGTGGGAGACTGCCTGTTTTCAGACCTTTTCTAGAACAGGCACACTGACTACTTATCGAATACTCCAGTGTCATGGTCCTGTCACATCTTTGTGTGAATAAAACAGATCTGCACTAAAGGCCTGCCAAAGCCTAAAGGCTTTCACATGGCACTGAGGCTGGAAAATGACTAAACTTGCCCGTGACAGGGTGAATTACCCCCTGCTGCCATTTCCTTTGCATCTTTTCAACACTTGCATCTTTATTCAGCCTTTGACAATCTTCCATTGCTCCCAGCTCCAGTGACAAACTCATCTGCCTCTCTATCACATAACTGATTTCCTGCAAACTGTGGCTACCTTAGGAAATGCCCCTTCAAATTTAACAGCTATCTATTGACATGCTTTAGATGTGCCTCTCAGCAGAATTAAGTGTATTCTGTTTCCTATGTCCTGACACATCTCCTGGTCTAATGTCAGTCAGTACACCTCCTGGCAGACAGAGCCAAGTGCTGCTCATCATATTGTGCTGTTCCTTCTCATAATTGGCTCATAATGCCACAACAATACCCTGAATTTCTTGCCATTCATAAAGGTTCACCAGATCTTAGCAGTGGCAGTGTAAACAATAGTTCTCACTTAGCAGTTTGAGCCAGTGATTCTATGTTTTTATACTGCAGGCAACTATGCAAACACTAGCCCACCCTAGAGAAACTTCAAGATTATTGGAAACCTCACAGTCTTTCACAATGCTTTTTCACTCAGTTCCTTCTGTCATTCAATCTAGGGTAAATATTCAATGTTCAGAAGCCTTCACACACACGTTTCCACCTGTGTGGTGGGCCAGGGCTGGCCTGCTGGTTTGTAACATAAAACATGTGGGAATACAGAAAGTCTCAAGAGGTCTGTCTTACACTTCCTGTTCTTTATTTACCTTGCTGTGTTCAGTTTGTTTTTCCATTTATATTTAGCCCAGATAAAAGCAAGGCAACCAGGCTCATATGTCTTGGAGAAATAATTGGAAGAGCTGGATACAGAAGCCATCAAAAGGCAGGATGCGGCACCTCCACCCTGCGAACAAAGACCAAAACCTTTGAACCAGAGTATCTGCAACCAAGTGCTTCTTTCCAAACCCCATAAGCAGGTGAAAATCTTTCACGCGTTCACTCTTCGCAGGTTGAATGGGTTCGTTATTGCAGTCGGAGGGTTAGGGAATGGCATGATGAGAAGATCGCTTTGATCACACCGTGCAAAATCCTGGTCTCGGGGCCGGGCAGTCACCACAGCCCAGGGCAGAGCTACCTGCCAGCCCACATCAGCTCCCTCAGTACTACAGCCAGACGTGTTCAAATGGAGCCAGAGCCAGAGTCTTTCTGTATTCGCACAGTCCAAACCTATATCTATAAGCAAAGCAATGCTGCCCGTCACCATGCTGCATCTCCTCCACCCTGCAAACACCCATCCCAGATTGTAGACAGATTTGAAAGGAAAATCCCAGAGGTTTTAAGAGAATGCACATCAGAATGCTGGCACCTGTGAGTTTCAAAGCCTCCTCAGTGAGACAGACATACAGCTCCTGCTGCAAGTCAGCTGAATGCATGTACCAGACTCACTGTGATACTTGCAAATAACTCACATATCTTAAACCTCTGAAATAAAGAGGGCACAGTAAAAAAGTCACAACTCAACTAACTCTAAGAATAGTGAAATAGCAGCCAAAGTAGAGACAGAAGGTAAAAGTAAAGGCATTTCACAGTTCAGGGCTCTAATGATCTAGAGATACCACATAAATATTCCCAGCTATTGTCCAAAAAACAAACAGAACAAGAAGACAATCTTTGAATTACTTCCACTATTGCAATAATGAAGCTTTGGAAACATATGTTCATCATCCAGAAATAAGCTCTGGATGATGTCAGCACTTCAAGACTGGAACCATAAATGTCAATGTAAACACATATTTGTGCAAGGATGATGCGATAAGAGGCACTTTTTTTTCGAGACCTAACGTGTGAGCATCCATCAGGAGTTGATAACATCTTGTGATAATACAGCTCTCTCCCATGATCATAAATCACCATGCAACAGATCAGCCAACCAGCCCTGCAGGAAAGCAGAGCCAGGCTGTCGATGAGACTTTGCAGATGGAACCAAAGCCCGCTGCTGTTGCGAGTATGAGTGTGGTACTCCAGCCTAACCATCCCCTGGGCACATGTAGGAGTCCATGTAACCACGGGATGGCACAG
>NW_010587102.1:0-13057 GCF_000705375.1 Tinamus guttatus | reverse complement strand
GACAAACTTATATAGATATAGAGCTTTGTTAGAAAACCTTGAGATCTTATATAAATTCTATCATATAGAGAGAGGCTAGTTAACGCTTACAGCTACAATTCTGTTTTGTCCCATACATCCCTGTGGCAGTTTCTATCACTTGAAGCCTGTGTGTCCTTAGGCAAAGTTTTCCAGTAATTTTTCAGTAACACTTGCAGCATTTTCTATCAGGATAATTTAGCCCTTCTGATTTTGGAGGTTTTCACACCCAGAGACGTGGCTCACTGGCAGTTTCTGTAGCAGAACTCTCTGTCCCCAGCAGTACTCATGTTTGACCTATCCACCTAAGAAAAACCCCAGGTGTGCAGCCAGCATTTCTACTGTATCTGAGCAATCAGGCAGAGACACATTAAGGCTAGGAGCCTCGAAGCAGAGGATGGCCTTGAGTGGGGTTTGGGACTTAAAGAATCCTGCTTGAAGACAGGCCCCTGAGATGCATCCTGGTCTCCAAGGACCTCGATGTCTCAAACTCATGCATCAGCATGGGAAAGCAGCTCTCTAACCCCCTGTTTGCTCCTCAGCTTCTGAGCGAGGAGACACCTCATCTCTTTCAGGTCAGGCACATTATTTTTTACTCTGCCTGATGAACATGGAGCAAGGCAACATCAGAGGGCACTGACATCTCTAGAGGTGGGAGAGAAAGTGGGTAGGAGTCAACAGGTGATGTGGGTAGGATCGATAGCAGGTATTGGTAATGCACTTATCAAGACCCATCTTCCCAGGCTCTGATTTCTTATAATCTGCCTCTTCCCAGACCAAGAAAAAGGCATAGCCTCAGCTAGCAAAAATCACAGGGCTGTTCTGGGCTTCCACATTTGCCTTGAGATGCATTCCTGATTGTGTCGTTCATCAAAGAAAAGGCTTGATACTTCACAAATAGAAACATTTTGCATTGATTTACAGGGCTCTCCCCTACCCCAAGTGCCACAGAAGGAACCCAGAGCTTTGTGCAAGTCTGCTTGTGCTGCAGTTTCCTGCTCTCAAACCAGAGTTGGCAAGCTGACTGCTCAGAAGAACTTTATCGAGTGGTGTGGAAGACCAGGCTATGGGGATTTGCTATGAACCCCTAAGTTACGCTACGCTTGGTTCAAGTCAATGACTCATCCCAGTGCATGCTAAAGTCATTCATGATATTTTTTCTTTTAAACAATAAAAGCAAAATTTTATGTGTCCAGAAAGGGTAATAAAAACGTAATAGACACTCTGTGAGCTTAAATCAAAAGCCGGTGAAGACATGGAAAGAGTTCTGTGGCTTCCACGCACTTTCAGTTATGCCTTCTTTTCTTCATTTTTTTCTTCAAAAGATGATTCCAGATAGTAAAATAGAAAGTTCTTTTTAAGGCAACATTTAGTACTAATTTCTACCTCTCCTTGAAGCAGTCTCATTTGACACAGTGCCCTTTTATACTATAATAATATATAATATACATAATGTAATATAAATAATACATAATAATATATGATATTATTATATATAATAGTATATTAAAATATTAATTTCTTCTTTCCCTGTTATTGAAAAATGCAGTAGTATGCTAAGTCAAAATGCTGGACCAACATCATTTTTAGGAAAAAAATTTGATTAGAGACTGTGGGAGGTAAGGTTCTAAGAATTCCCTCAGGACTGAAGGGAAGGTGGAAAGTGTTTATCTTAATGACAAAAGATACTTCTAATCAGTAATGTTTACATGATATTAAACATAATGTATTTTGACTTTCCCCAAAACCCCACAATATTAAGAAAAATGGAGCATTTCAGCCTGAAAGAATGATCACAAGTACAACCACATTTGACTGAGTTTCACACACAGTTGCTATTTATACCCTGTGTTAAGGCTGTCAGCATACACACTTAGGACTAACACCTCCTTTACTTTAAATAGGGAAGTTCTGCTGCAAAGATGCCCCTCTGATTAATACATACATGACAGGTATGCCCCAGCTTCTTATGTGTATGGTTATATCTTTCTAGCTAACCTATCCTTAGAAAAAAAAAAAAAAAGGGAAAATATCTTTGTGATCACTGCATAGTTCGACACAGATATCTGAGAAATAAGGTACCTGAAATACATAGGTACCTGAAAAGAAATATTGCTCTGAGCCTTAAGCCCTTTGGCTTGGAGTGGAGCTAAGTTCACAACTGAGCAGTGCTGGATACATTAGATGCAGCATTCTTTTTTCAGACCCTCTGATCTTCCTACAGTCCAGTATTTTGAGGCAAGGTTGGAATTTCACACAGAATTTTCAAGGAAGTGAAGCAGTCATTAATATTTAACAAACTAATAAAGGACAGCTGCTTGCAGCATAGTTCAGAAGGACTTATTAGAGGACAGGCTGGAGTAAGGGTTCCTCCTCCAAAAGGTGTCTTTTTCAGGACAATGGTCCTCTAGGTGCCTACCAAGGACCATGCTGCAAAATTTCACTTTTATACAGACATTGTGACAGACTATAACTTTCTCCTTAGGACTCTGAAAGAACATACATAGGGCTGGTTAATTGTTCTTCCCTTGTTATTAACTACAGTTTGGATTATGCTCCTTATTCATCTAGATCAAGACAATCTTGGGTTAATAGATTTCTAATTAAAATGTAACATTGATATACATAATTAGCATCAACCCAAGCGTCTCACCAAACCTTGAATCCATGACTCCATCTGGAAATCTTTAAAAGGATTGTTCCCTTCTCTTCAGGAGATGTCTCCATTTTTTTTTTCTTTAAAGCTGGGTTTTAGTGGGGCAGCTTTCCAGTCTGTGCGGCTTCCCCTCCAGACCTTTCTCAAAACCCGCCTTTAGACTCTTGCTCTGTGGTTGCTTTTACATTTGAGACAAGTACTATTCTGAAAGCCGCATGTTAGAATTTGGGATTAAAAATAGCCACCACAGACTGGTTAGCATAAAACAGTCATTCACAATGCACAATAGCCACTACTGCAGCCTGTGCCAAGTTCTCAGCCGGCGTGGAGCAGCGCAGTCCCATTGACGGGGATGGTGCTTTGCCAATTCCTATCTCAGACCATCTCAGCCCTTTTGTCTCCTTCAATCTGACAGGCTTGCAAAACCTCGAGGAGTGCGTCTGCTCTTCTGGAAGAGTGCCACAGTACGCTCAGAAATGTCACAGAGGCTTGTGTTCAACAACCACTGGCAAATTTCAGGTTATACTCCCAGAGCCAGCATTAAGCAAAAACTTGCCATAAGCACTACCCGATGCCACAGTATGTTTCACAAGATCCCTGTGAAACTAAGCAACATGCTATTAAATGCAAAGAGTTCCAGAAAATGTAGAGAAACTGGTAATTGCTAAAAGCCGATATGCAACAAGAACAAAATCCTTTATCCCAGATTGGCCATAAATATCAGTTTAAAGCTGCAAAGCCCTTAAAACACCTTAAACCTTTCAATTTTCCTTGTGGGCTTGTTTCAGAGAAGTGTGTTCCCTACTTATATCTCATGCACACCCCAGATCTTTATAGCTCTGCCTCATATATCTGTTCCTTATCACTTGCTCTGGTTAAGGCTCATCGTTCTTCACCGCCCCCACCTTACCCAGTCCCTCCTCCCCCACATCTGCTCTTGCTTTTTCATTCCCTGGCCCTCAGAGCCAGCTTCCTCCTGGCTTTATTTCACCCCACAAAACCTCATTTGAACAACGTTCAGTTTTTAGCTTCTTCTAGGTGCTTCAAAAGTCATGAACTTTTCAACACACCTAAGTGTCCAGACTCAAGTGTCTGTTGACATGAATCTTCATCATTGCAGAGTTTAAAAAAAATGCAACCCTGCCAAAACAAAATTAAATCATTTCAGACTCATTTTTACACAAGGGCCAAAGCAATTGCAAAAAAGCCCAGTTGGGCTAAAAGGTGAGGCTGGAGAAGCCCCAAACTTTCAGCAGGTAGGGCCTTACCACTAGTTTCAGTAAGTGCGAGATCAAACCTCAAGTCTTAAGTAGGCAAATAAATACACAGTCCAAGTTTCAAACTTCTGAGCAGCCAAGAAGTCCTGTTCAGAACTGCATGAAATACTGAAGATTCAACCATCTTCAAACTTCATAAACTTTCACATCCTTTGATTCAATTAATTACATATCTATTTAGATTACCTTATTAATCTATATACTCAGGGAATCTTCTATACCCATTTTTACTATTCTTTACACAGAAACAAAATTGAGTAAAGGGGAATAAGATGTTCTATTATCTTAATTGTAATATTATTCCCTAACACACACTTTATTTTTCTGTATTTGATTTCTTTCCAATATGCAAAGGTCTCAGAAAAATAAATCTTGTGATGTTGCAAAAGAAACAATTTAAAACGAATGAGGTTTAATTTCCTTATTATGGATACAGGGTTACTCCAGTGATACCTGCTGTCACAGTATCCTAGAAATCTTGGCCAGAACAGGCCTCTGGAGGTCTCTTCCCCTCAAAGCACAGCTTTTGCTAATGCTAGGTCAAGTCAACCGTGGCTTTTCCAAACAAGCTTCAGAAACCTCCAAGGATGATGACTGCAGAGTTTCCTTGGTTTCTCGCTCTACTGTCGCCCTACCCTCCATATGAAGAAGTTTCTCCTGATATCCAGTTTGAATTTCCCAAGAAAAAAAATGGTGAGCATTGTCCATTGTAATGCTTCTGCTGCTATGGAGAAGGTTTGTTTTTTAAACTTCCCTTTGAGCAGTTGTGGGCTGCTAGTGGATCACACTTTTGCCTCCTCTTGACCAAACCAAGCCAGACCAACTCTCAGAGGTCTTAGCCTCTCCTCTAGGTCCCTGACTACCTCTCTCTACAGCAGAGCTTTTCCAATTTATCCACATCCTTCTCGAACCAGGGAGCCCACAATTCAACCTTCAGTGCTAAAAAAAAGTGGCCCTATGACTCTTCTTGCTCTGCTGGCCACATTACTTCTAGTGGAGCTCAACATGCAGTTTGCCCTGTTTCCTCTACCAGGGAGCAGCTGTCTTATATTCAGCCTAGTGTCCACCACAACCACAGATCTTTTTCAGCAAGGCTGCTTCTCAGCCGACCAGCTCCCAGCCTGCACTAGTGTATGTTTTTGTTTGTTTGTTTGCTTGTTTGTTTCTGCTTCACTTGCAGAACTTTTCCTTCTTCAGCTTCATGAGGTTACTGTTAGGGTAGCCCTCACGTTTTTCCAAGGTGTTTCTGTATTGAAGCTTCTCCATCAGTTCTTCCCTCTAATTTAGCGCCATTCCAAACTTGCAGAAACTGCACTTTCTCCTTACACAGAGCTGAAAATATGAGCCAAATCAGTGCCAGTATGAACCACTGAGTTACTGTCATCAATCCCTGAGGTATTTTAACTTGTTTCTGATCAAGTGGATTTTGAGCCATTAATGCTCCTTGAGCCTGGTGAATTTTCAACTCCTTTGACAGTCCCTTTTCCAGCCTCACACCTGGTAGCTGGAAAACAGGTGGACCCTGTTTTCCCTATTGTTCATTCTCTCTGGTGCTCTTCCAGGCAGAACATAAGAGGATTTTTGGTAGTATGGCATTAGATATTTTAGTCAAAATTATTAGATTCAGAATTGAAGAATTTCAAGGGTAAAGAACATGGTGAAAATTGTTTTTGTTGCTGCGTTAAGCTGATCCACTGATGTCTTCTTGGATGTTTTGAGTGAAACTAGGAACCAGTTTCTACACTTTAAATAGAGAAGAGATTTGGCAACTTAGAGACAAAAAACAGCCAACCTTCTTGGCCCTACAGCTACTCAGTGACAGCTTCACATGGCTGAGAGCCATCAGGCACAAGCCACCACAGAGAGCCCAGCAGAAATGAAACCTCTCAGAGACGGCCATAGGCTGGAGATACGTCAACAGCATCGGAGACCCCTCACTCCATTACAGAGCAGGAATTGCTTCCAGCTGGCTTCCAGAGTGAGCTGGCAGTGTCTCTTTTAGCAGCTCCCACTGGTTCACTTCAATTAAACAATCTTCTGATTTCATTGTTGAAATCTTTGTCCCTCATTTTTAACTAACAGCTCCAGCCACTCAACCTCACTTTTAAAATGAGATAATAAACTTCTGGAGTGAAAAGTCATGTATTTAAGTCTCTACTGAACTAAATAAAAAAATAAAACAACAGTGCATGACTGTTCTTTAGTGGCTTCTAAATTCTCAGGAAATGAACACTCCATGCACAGGTAGGGTGGAAAGGGAGCTGATGACAACTTATAGATCAGATAATACACAGGGGAAGCAAAGAGCAAGAGAGAAAAAAAGTCTTCCTAATCTGATCTCAAACAGATTGTCAAATTGTGTCCAGCTATTTTACCGTTTGAATCCCCAGGCACAGAATGCTTTCCAGACTGAGCTGTCGGCATATGAGCGCCTGTGAACTGAAGCACAGAGCACAGAGAAAAGGAACCAGCACTGTATGTCTCCCAGAGGTGCCATCAAGGTGAAAACTAGTGAATTGGTGGGACATGTCTTTGTAGGTTGCTCTGTTCACACAATCAAGTTTCCAAAGAGCAACTGTAAATTCCAAAAAGGCAATTAGACATAGAAGACACTGGTTCTTAAAGCTAACGGACCAATTTCACAACATTTGTCTTTCTCTGCAGTGACAGGTAAGTTAGCAGGAACACTGGCTGTGTGTTAGGGTTAGGAATGGTGCTCTGAGATTGTAAAATGGCCTTGACAGATCCTAGAGGCTTGAAAGATAATATTAAAAGTCAGGCATTATAAAACTGTACTGTGTTAGAAATTTACTGCCATGAAATATTAAAATTAAGAAAGCTTTCTCCCTGTTGCTTCTTCTCAGAGTTTAACTGAAATGCCCTTCAGGCCTGATAGTGCACCTGTTTCTCAGGCTACCAGAAGTCACTGAGTTTTGTTTGAATAAGGCAGACAAGGACAGCTTTTTAAACATGAAGAATTCCCTCTCCTCTTCTGGTATGTTACTACAGCCTGTTCTTCTGTAAACATTAATTCATTTCATTTGCATTCATGTCCATCTGTGAGCATGAAAATATAGAGAACAGTTCTATGAGAAGATGTGAATACTAAAATCAGATTCAATTCCACAGTACAGCTTCAGATGTGAAAAATTAAAGCCTCCCTTTGGGAAGTTCTTATGGTGATTATTGTTATAATAAACTACTAAGTGATAGCGTGGTTACATGATGCCTATGGAGACAGAATCCATCTGTCAGAATGCTTGCTAAAATGGTAGACATTTTTCAAACACTAATGTCGCTTCATGGGCACTGAGCTCCTAACATCCCTAAGGTGCAATAACCATGTGATTGATAGTGGCATAGAGTTCCTTGCAATCCAGGCTTCATTGTCTTGTGAGAGCAGCTGTACAAAGAAAAGTTTCTAACATAAATTAAAATTACTTTAGAGATGTCAAAGATGACAGAACATAAAATTCATTTAAGAAGAACGATAATAGAAATATCATAGGCTGGTTAAATCTTCTCTGCAAAGTCCTATTTTAAAAAAATGATTTTGTAATCCCTTTAAGCCTAAACCCTAAATATGTAATTCCCAAATTAAATATAATTCCTAAATCCTGTATCCTGTAGCAGAGATACAATTATCTTTTAATCTTTCCAGGGCTTTGGAGACCTCCAAGAAAAAACAATACAGCTTTTCTATGCTCAAATCAGCTTTCCATTTTCCTCACACTGTTGACTTGCCGCATTAATTTGCACAACACTCTGATGTTCACCAGGGAGAAGGACATCACAAGGACAACATCATCTGATGAAGTTTTATTGAAGTACACAGCACAAAATGAAGAGCCGAGAGTCTGCTATTTTGGTGGCTGACACTGGTATAAAAGAGGATCCTTTTCTTCTTTAATTAAAATAATTTGACATAGATTATCCAGTGCTGAGTCTGATAACACAGTATAGAAACAGCCTTCCTGACCTGCTGCCAGCACGGCCCAGCTTTGCCCATGAGGTGACCCAATCACTCCTTGTTCATTCTTGTGAAGGAAGGGTCAGTCAGGACAAAAGCCTGTAGAATGACAGTGCAAGAAATTATCTTCCCTGCTCCCCCTTCCCGCAAAAAAAAAGAAAACAAAAAGAAATGTTTCATCATATCTAAAACAGATCTTCAAAAGGAATCCAATAAGAGTAACTTTTTTCTCTACTTTTTATCAGCATGGAAGATGGACAGGTAGTTGGCTTAAACTGCACAGAGAACATGATGAGATTCACCAGAAGGAAAAACAGCATGGTTTCTCTTCAAGTCACAGTTAGAAATGCATTAGGTCCAGAATGGTTCATGCGGTTGTTGCTTCCTCTAAGCTATTTGCAGTCAGCTTTCAGCCTGTATTACTCGTGTTTTAGTGCATGACACGCCAGCAATCTGCCTTCTCAGACTCTTCCATTATCTCACATAACAGGCACTTGAGAACACCACCTATGGTGAGATAAAGCAAAGGTTATATTGATTTTAGACTCATGCTGGTGCCTGGAAATGCTGTGATCAATGGAGAAGATTAAATCTACTCCAGGAAGCAAAGAAGATGCTCCAGGGTTGCTGGTACAACCTTCTCTAAAAAGTGTTGGCCTGCTCTTGCCTCTGATGCAAATGCAGCTCCTGCCAGCCCCAGGCCCTCATTGCTGAAGGAAAGCCAGCAGGATCACTTGTATTTCCAGATAGTTGGAAATTTGAGCCAATTTCATTTTAGCATGTAGATGTAAAGAAACTCACCTACCCAAATCTCACCAAACTATTCCTTTCAACTATTTGCAAAGCCCATAAATGCTCCTAGAAGGTATATGTTCAAACAAGAACTTTTTTAAACTGCACTTTTTAGAAAAGATAAGTGTTTTCATTGGTTATACCTTCCTTCCTTGAGTATTTCATATGGGACAACTAATTATCCCTTGACACTCTTCTCAGTTTTATGCTGCCATGTACTGCTGCTTTTGCAAGCAAGCAAATAAATCTATTGTTCTGGGCTGTGTCAACAGTTTGCAGAAATACTTGCTGCGTGGGCTGCTGGCTATTATCTGGTTGCCACAGCAAAACCATGCAAAGGTCTTCCTACAGGGAGCTCAGAAAGTCATCCTGTGTGCGGTATGATTTAGGACTGGTGTTGTTCTTTTTTTTAATTGTTATTTTTATACAGGAATAAAAGCTCAGTATTGGGATAGTTCCCAAAACTACTTAATCCGTTCTAGCAGACAAAAAGAGGACTGGACAGCACTGGTCCTCTTTCCACAAGCTGGATTTTCCAAGCAAGCTGTGAAACTGCAGGTTTGCCTGTGTTGGGGTCTTGATGAACTGCTAATCTGGATGCCATTAGTACAGGCCATGCTGAGAGCCTCTTTTCTCGCTGCCTGCTCTTTTGGTGCCTTCACACACAAATTTTCCAATTGATTCTCTATTCCCACCAAACTTGTCCTCTCTATTACAATTCTTTGAGAGGAAAAAAGAAAAAAAAAAGAGGCAGAGGTACAGAGGTAAAATAATCTTTCCAGGCACAGAAAGAAACATTGAAAATTCATATAGCAGATGAAGATGAACAAAAAAATTGTCTGAAAGAGTCAGCAAAGCCTTGCTTGCAGAAGACAAGAATGAAGAATATGAATTTCTAATAATTTAGTGTGGAAATTTAAAATAAATTCCAGTTGTCCACCATTCCAACAAGATTTTTTTAAAGAGCAGCAATCTGATGAATAGAACAAAAAGATCAGGAAGGAAATTGAGATGCCATTGAGAAAAAGCAAAGAAACTTGTACTACAAGCAATAAAGAGAAGGCTCTTTTTAAATCAGGGAGCAATAGACCAATGTTTTTCTTAATTTCAAAGAGTTTTGGTGCTTCAGCAACTTTTTATTCTTTATTACTACAGAGAGACTCCTACTTCTAATTTATCATTCAAATGGATTAGCTAGGACATAATTACTTTTCTTAGAGATTAAGTCTTGAATCTGAACCTCAACGGACTTCAAAATACACATTTAGTCACATTCCTGGCTGAAAAACAGAATGCATGAAAAAAGTTGACATGTCTTCAGAAGCAGAAGTAAACTTTTCCAATCAACTGAAATATTGTGCTGCAGATTTGTTACTTACTCAGATGAGACAGTCCATCTTTTCCTAAAAGTGTGAATCTGACAGTCACATGTAGGAACAGAACATATCAGATCTTCTAAACACCGAAATAGCCTTAACAGGTGGGAAGTTCTCTGCTGACACTTGTTCTTCACTATCTGACAATGTTTGTCTGTATATTTTATGTTGTTCATGTCTAGAGCCAGAGTCAGAGGAAAATAAATAATTAGAGTCAGAGAAAAATAAACTTTTTTTTCCCTTCCTTTGCTCCATGTCCTGATTTTATCATAATTTTTCTTTCTCTACAAAGTTTAACATGGATTTCTCCATTTTGAGTTAAGGAAACACAGCAAATCATATTCCCAAATAGCAAATATGCCAGGTAATAAGTGAATTTTAAACAGAAAAAATACAAAATGCAGAGAAAAGTATATTACAAAATCTGTATTATGTCATTCTCTTTCTGTTCTGTATTAATTCAGAGGGTCTACAATTGCATTTCTGTTCATTCTTATTTCCAGTGAATATAAACACACATCTTTTCTTCATGCAGCATGGAAATATATATTGTCACTATTCCTGTTATTACTTTATCTCCATTTAAGGCTTTTCCTGTGTTTGTTCTTCCTGTCTCTTCGTCTTATGCTTTCTATTATGTCTTTTCTCCCACATCCGGGGGGAATTGTTTATCCTTTGCTATTGCTTCCCTGGATCTCTCCTATTGCCTCACCTGTCTGACCATCCTGCCTCTGCTCTTTCTTTAAATCAACATCTCTCTTCTCTTGAGTAAAATCACATTGTAATTGGCTCATTTTTGCCCATATGTGTTTTCCCATCATCTTCTGTTGCCCAGCATAGCCTGCAGGGAATGCATCTTCCACAGGGCTGTCTTCTGCTCTCTCCTCAAACATGCTATCTCGCAAACAGCCATCAGACAAAAGCTATCGTTCTTTCAGCCCTGGCCTTGCACCATCTCTTCCTTCATTCTTCCAACTGCCACCCACTTTTTCTTCCCAATTCTCTCCTTAGATGTTCCCTGCATCCTCAGCTGCAACTTCACTAGGTTAAAGAAGCAGTCATCCAGGTTGCATGTAACTGACTGCAAACAGAAGGTGATTAATAATATTAATTGCACTTTCAACAGCTCACACAGTTTCAGATGTCTAAATGTTAGCTGTCTATTTTAAGCTAGTGTTTCAGTCTTCTTCAGTATTGCCCAAGGATCAATTGCCCAATCTAGAAGGGATTTATCCACTTCTAAGACAAGTTGATACTCACTCTGCAGGTAACTACATCTCTCCCTACTAAGAGAGACCAAGCAACTAATTCAGAGTAGTCACCTCCTTTGACCAGCTGAGGTTGGATGAGACATCCCACACTGCTTGTGAAAAACCTATACAAGGAAGGGGAAACCTTGCTCTGTTGTACAGGAAGGAGAGTTATAATTCAGGTTATAGGGGATGTGTTATTTGAAGGTATATTAGTAAATCCCTCACAGAAACTCTGTGATTAAATCTCTGATCCACAGCAGCTCTTTGCACAGCTCAAGAAAAATAACTGTTTCATGAACAACCCATGCTGTGAAAAAAAAAACTCCACAAGCTCCAAAGACCATCACATCTCTCACCATGCTATACTCCAAGCCCAAGATTCTCTGACTTTTCCTGTCTTATACTTAGAAGAAAAGCACTCACCTACCAAAACAACAAAATATAAAACATATACAACTAAAAACTAAACTAAGTCACTCTCCTTCACATTCTTTTTTTCATAAGGAAAAGAAGCTAGAAAAAAAACATGGCAGTAGATACATAACACATATACTCTTGTGGGAAGAAAACCTGAAAGTGAAGCAAAAACAGAAGCAAAGTGATCCTGTGTTGGCAGCGTATGTACACGACATTTAATGCCAATGAATAATTAAGCAAGAGTACAGATTGATGGCTGATAATGATGACTAGAGGCATTGCACCATACTGTGTCTTTTATTTTTGGTAAAAGAAAACATTATGCATCATTCTTCTCTCGTATTACACAGTTTAAGTTATTAAATGCACACTTTTCAACTAAATTAGGCACAGTGCTGACATTGGCTTCAGAAATACCTCAGACTTATAAGGAAAAAAATCAGGAAATAATTGTACTCATTATTTCTCTGACTTATTTGGCAGCTTTCAGGAGAATAAAAAGTAGCAAATGTAGTAAAACATGCTCTCATCTTTTGCTACATTTCAATTTTTGACTGAGAATTCTCAAGTCAATTCCTTCCCAGGTAGTAGTATCGCATAAACCATTTCAGAAACTATTAGCTCTCTCTTAAAAGCCATTCAGTTTTTTAAGGATTTTCCAGGGTTTGGCTGCTCTTAGAGCTAAGAATTTGTTCCCAGTTTCCAGGACACAAATATTAATCATATCCATTCGACTCCCGTTTGCACATTTTGACTTAGATAAGGCTTTTTTTTCCTCTCTCATTTATTTACAGATTTTCCCCTCTCAAGTATTCAAGCTGTCACACTAAACAAAACAATTTCTATTAGTCTTTTTCCATGATACCTCTTTTATTGGTCATCTTTGTCTTCCTGTGCCATTTTAGCAGCTCATTTTCCTTAAATGTTCATGACCAGAACTGAATCTAACAACTGAACCTAGATCTCTCCAGCATCTTCCACTGTAACATAAATAACTGATAAGTCAACTAGGAATACTTCCTCTAACACCTTCTAGGATGGCTTTGCCTTTTTTTAGTGACTGTATCAAATTAGCAGTACATAAGCATCCCATGATCAACATATGCATCCACAAGTTCTCCCTCTGCATTCAAGCGATGAATTCCTAGCTTATTATAAGTTTTATCTTGTGTTCAAGTATACAAGTTTACCTCTTGTCCTTTTTTTTTTTCACTTTTTCTATTGTACTGGTCTGCCAGTGCATCCAGTCCTTTCTGGAGGATATCCTCATGCCTCCAGCCTTAAGCATTCTATGATTC
>NW_010587101.1:3771-20322 GCF_000705375.1 Tinamus guttatus | reverse complement strand
AAGAGTCCAACAGATCACCACGGGATCAGGTGGCCAGAGGGCATCACAGTGATGCAGAACCAGAGCCCAACTCTTACCCATAGCACAGCAGGGACCTCAGGGAGCAGCTTTCATGTCTTTGCATTGCTGTGGTGTACATCCAAAATGCGCTAATTACTGGGGCTATAACATCAGTATTCTTTATACTAAACTAGCTATCCTTTGCTTATGCATCAAACATGCCTTAGCACCCTGGTAACAGGGGTACTAACGTCTCTTAGCACCCTGGCTTTCCCCAGCGCACCGTAGGGTACTATAAAATAAAGTATCAGTTTGAACCAAAGAGCATCCAGGAAAGGCTCAAAGAGCTACTGACCATTTTATGACTTGTCTACTGTGACAGAAAACAGAGCCCTCAAGAGCATCAAATCTATATCCTTATGTACCAAATTTACTCACTACTGCCTAATGAATGCAGTAGTGGGGCTAAAATAAATCCATATCAGCTTTAATGGAGAGCTCCCTGCAAGACCCGTTACTCCCCAGGGCAGCCCAATCCTCAGCCAGTCGTACCTTGCATCTACCCTGATGCTTCTCCTAGCATCATGTAACAGGGTCAGCTCAAGAATCGTGTTGGAACAGAGCAACAAGCAGCAACAAGACATTTAATAAGTATGATAATACTAAATAAATAAATAAATAAATAAAACCACCACACACACACAGGGAAACACCAATGTGTTTGGAGAAAATAAAAAGAGAAAAAGAACCGTTCACCTTTGAATTAAAGGCTATATGGCCTTACATACACAAGCAGGTTGTCCTTTGCTCGCCCAGAGCAGTGCACCCCTGTACACAGACGAGTTGCTCATTTACCCTGGCTGTGGCAGACGAGTTTGGGGAAGCAGCTGAGAACTGTGTCCTGCCCCTCTGCTCGTCCCTCCTCCCCAGGCCAACACACTGCAGTGGTGCAGACTGCTCCTACAAACAGGAAATCTCCCCTCAGTATTTTTCCTTCTCATTTTCTTGTTCACTCAGACTGGCTAGGAATCTGTCTGGCATCAAATTAGCACTAGGGCTGAGAAACAGATGATGCTAGTTTTAAATCATGAGGCTCAGAAAAAGACAGTTCAAGGTATCGGGAACATCTGTCACTCTTCATACTGGGGTATAATAACTTCAAACCCTAAATGACAGCAGTACATCTCATCTGCGCTGGCACTTTTATTCCCCCTCCCTTGTTAATATTGCAATTTCCACCAAGCATATAGGCAGCAGGTTTTATGCTCTTTCTAAAACCTAGAGAAGCAGAGATAGTACCCCGGGGAAAAAGAGAGAGATACAAAATCCCCCACTCAAAAGCACAGATGCTGACAGGCAAGAGAGCAGAAATCAGGTTTCAGGCCTTAAAGAGCTCCCAGCCAACACTGACACACCAAAATCTGACCTGCTGTCTCATGTACCAGGGTTATCCTTGAGAAGCTTTCAGCTGCCTTTGCAAGAACCAAGTATTGTTAGGTCAGCATTTATCACTGCATCTTCATGGCATTTCCCATACTGAGATTCAAGGAGAACTTGCAAATAGTGTTAGACACAACCTGGAATGTGTTAAAGATGAACCACTGCCTCTCTTACTAAAAAGTTTTGCAATACTTTGCTTTTTCCCCTAAAAAGATCAACAAATAGGTTTAGAAGAAATTAGTACCTCATCTTTTTACTTTGCTCACTTTCAAGGTCTAAGCTGCTGACTAATTTTTCCTTAATTTTGCAGGGTTAAGTGTTTCAATTGTACGTCTAGTGAGGAAACAAATACCCAGGTTTTGATCCAAATGCAACAGACCGTTTTCCAATGTTTATCTAACCACTTTCACAAAACTGTATAGTTGAGAAGGTTGCATTTTGAGTGTGAAAGCTCTTTAAATGCTCTAGAACTAACAGAAGCAATATCCAACTACTCAGTATTTCAAAACACAGCACATTTATGTAAATAAATTGAGAACTTTGATTTACACTTATTATGGTTGCCCAGAGCTCTGTTTCAAGTCCCTGTATAAAGGAATGTAGGGACTCCTACAAAGGAGGACCCTTCTCATCAAGCAAATGGCAAACCTTACATACACAGTTTTTAAAATGACTGAATTGTGGAAATGCTACCTGGTGGTCCACAGAACCACTTCACATTCACTATGTAATCAGGTGCCCCAGATGAAGATTTTGTACTTTTGATACAGCTGGGCCCCTTTCAGTCCTTCCAGAGGCTTCAAAAATTGTAACTCATCCATCAACTGCATGTTTGCTCTGGCTCCTTCAATTTACTTTCCCTTTATTGTATATACCTCATACACTGAGAAAAATCTTTATACTTTATGACTGTATTTACTTAAGTATCAGCTCTTTATAAAAAAATCTTTACTCTTTAGGAGTTTATTTTCTGTTTAGTTACTTTTCTACTCTGTAGACAAACTGTAAGTTACTTGGATGATTTAGAGAGAAAATTTAAGCAAGGTTTTCCAGCATGCACCAAAAAATCTCCCTGGTGAGGGGTCAGCAAAGACCCCTTCCCAGGGAGGCTCCATCCGTCCAGGGAGGCAGCACCTGGAGGAGAAACCTGGAGGTTTCTGTCCAGCCCAGCAGCCCTCACACAAGCACTCAGGTCTGTTGGAAACCTGCAGACCTTAATCCCACTGAACATGTAAAAGGTGAGCTTTACTCCTTCCCTAAACACAGGGGCAAGGAAAGTGTTTTTGCATTTGTTATTCAGAAAAACATTCTTGTCACAAGAGCCAGCACCTCAGCTTCTGTGTTATTTCCAGTTACAGCCAAATTAGTTACACACTCCGTACAACACACCAGGCTTTCCATAGCGAAAAGCAGAGATTAACACACATGCATAGAATAAACATAAAATTAACTTATCCACCTGCAGAATGCAAGCATGCTGTTCTCAGGGGTGGTTATTAATCCCAATACAGACAGAGCTTTCTCTGCAAGCTTCCAAGCAAGTGCAGGCTAGTGGTGCAGCCCAGGCAGCCCCTGCCAAGATCATCCCGTGTTTGTCCAAGCCAGGAGAGCGGAGCAGGAGGAAGCCCGGCCGCTGCCGGGGCCAGGAGCCCTGCAGGACTGCCCAGCCCGTGGCTTTCCAGGAAGGCACCAGCTCCACGTAGTTCTGAGCGAGTGTAACGGGGAGCACAACTACACAACATCTACCAAACCCTCAGCTTTTAAATTCCCTTCCACCGGGGATGTCAAAAAGGCAATTTTTGAGCTATGGAATCCAATAAAACTCTGACACTGTAAAGGCTCTGGCACTGCCTTAAGTAATAATATATATACAACTAGGAAGTCAGTTTTTATATTATGCAGCATGCATTTTTTCTTTTTAATTTAAACTTTAAATTATCTTTTCTTTGAGTAGGAACTTCACAAAACAGGTTATCTAATTACAAGTCAAAATCCTGTGTCACTGCCAACAGCACTTAAAGCACTTAAATGCACTAGATCTGGACCAGACTAACAGGAGAATACAAAATCAACTACATTCCACTGAGCTTTAATCTTACATACCAAGATCACTTTCGAAAAAGTGGCTGAAGTCTATGAACCACTAAGGTTTTATATGGGTTTATTAGATTAAAAATAATTTTTTTGTGGAACACAAAATACATTACTGCTAGCTACTGGCTCAAAATCCAACTATTTTATCTCCTTTCTCCTAATAGCAAAAAATCAACATATCAGTTCCAACTCCCCTTTTTCATTTATAGAGGGCCTAATTTATGGAGATGACTGAATGACTTGCAGTGTATGGTGTCATACTGAAGCACAGCAGCTCTCCCATGCTCTGTGCCAAGAAGGTGGCAATAAGATTTTTTCCCCCTCTTGCCTCATAATATGCTCTAGCAACAAATATGATATAAACCAATTTTATAGCAATGAGTCCTTCTCTTAAAAAAAAGGGAATGAATTTCAGTTCTTATATGCAGTAAACAGCAATGAATAAGAATGTGATGAAACTTGATTAAAAGGGCTGTATACAAAGTTCACCTCTTCTCAGCAGCAACAGCATTTTTAAGAGAGAAACAAAACAAGTATTTTATGTCCTTGGCAGCTTTTGGAATAACTGTCACCCTCCATTGCCATGAAGCATTAGCAGAAGCTGGGAGGCTCTTCTCAAAAGCCAGTATGGACAAAGGAGAGCAGCAAACAGATCTGTAGAAAGCCTTAAAGGAGGAAAAAAGTCAACCAGCAATTAAATTCTTGTAACAGAAGTCGCCCATACAACTCTGGGCAGAGGAGTACTCATGTCAGCTTGTTAGGGCAGCAGCATTTCGGAGCACACGCTCATGCTGGGGGAGCCCCTGCTCACACAAGCCTCATTCACGAACGTCTCACACAGCTGGTTCCTGCGCTGACCCCCAGGAAACGGGCACAGCTGAACATTTCCTGTAATCACATGTGACAACCACGCTGTTTCATCCTGCTTTTAGTGTTATTGCTGTCTAGTGCATGAGTTTCCTTAATTTTTTTTTTTAAAGAAATGATCCACCAAGGATTGAGAGGCTACATGTGACAAGATAAACATAAGTACTATGTCCTAAGTGACAACCACGCTGTTTCATCCTGCTTTTAGTGTTATTGCTGTCTCTTGCATGAGTTTCCTTAATTTTTTTTAAAGAAATGATCCACCAAGGATTAAGAGGCTACATGTGACAAGATAACTTAGGACATAAACATAAGTACTAAGTCTTACCCCTGATTTTTTTCCATTTGAATCTTTTCAGTATCATGCAGGTCAAAAAGCAATTTCAGATGCTGTAACTCAGGTGGAACAATAACAGGCAGCACACAGTGCTAGGAAAATTAAAGAGGACCTTCATCCTGAACTTGGCGAGTCCACGCTTTCCAGTTTTGCCTCCTGGATGAGTATGATGGCGAGAGGCTTTCTAAGGCTTCAGCTTGGTGATTACTGGATGCCTTTTAATAAAGCAAGAGTGCCAGAGGGAAATACTAACTCTCAGCTCAGCTAAGTGGGAGATGATAAACTCAAGCTATTGTAACAACACTCGAGCTCAAGCTAATTACATTGCTCATAAGTGAGCAGCTTATTACGGGAGTGCCCAAGATGTGCCGCTTGAGAATAGTTTCTTGAGCCAAAAATGGAATTTTGAGACTAAACAAGAGACTCCAGGGTCTTTGTGTGTGTGCAGATCTGCGAGAGTCAGATTCAGTCCCTTTTCTAGCCTATCACAAGTTCAATTTCTTAATAAAATATGTGACTGCATCAGCCAGAAAGGAACCGACTTTGCCACTGGTGACTTCGGGCATTGCCTGGCCCAGAAGTTTATTCTCACTCTGAAGCTGAGCCCACAACTAAGTGTAACATACATAATATAGTAAAACATATTCAGCCATGATGCATGTAACCAAGAAATGGTGCCATCAGGAAGTGGAATTCAGGCCTTACGTGAAGAATCAAAGGCTACAGCCTGGAAGGCTGTAGTTCCCAAAAGGGTCATAGCAGTCACACCAGGCAGCACCTAAACACGAGCTCCCTTTCCAATACTGTAGCCAAAGGGCACATAAGAAAGCCAAACCAAGCCAAAAAAGCCAGCGTGCTTTTGGGATGCTTGCACTAGCAAACTGAGTCAAAAGAGAGAATACATGTTATGAAATAAACAGCAAAACTCTCTTCTGGTAGTGACATTTTTAAAAGAGCACTGAAAAAAAGATGGAGAAATGATTGTCATATTTGATAATTACCCATAACTGGAAAAAAAAGATATTAAACATCCTTCAATCTCGCATGAAAGATAAAAACAGAATTAATAGCTGGAATCTGATGTGAGAAACTCAAACAAAAAACAGGCAACACCATATGCATAATTGCAAATAGGGTGATCCATCATGAGAAGAACATGCCAAATCTGAGATTCTTTTTATTCAGCCTGAATTTAGTGACAAAGATGGACAGTTGTCAGCCTGCAAGAGATGCAAGTTACAGGTACAGTACAGAAGTAAATGAGAGCAAGTTCAAGTCCTGTGATAGCCAGAAAATAGCATTAAGTGATCAGCCGTTCCCAGCTTTGCAAAGCACACACAAACTGTAGAGTCTTTAGTGTCACAAAAAATCTTTCCTAATTAGGATCTCTTCATATTGCTACAAAAAAGTATTAATAATAAAAATAAATGTTTATACTTAGAAATGTAAAGTGTTTCTGATAACACCATTTCAAACTTTCTTTAAATGGGCAATAACAAACAAAAGCAACAGGGATCTCACCACTTGATTAGATTTTTCATCAGATCCAAAGCATTTGTGTAAGACCCACATTTAATTCCTAAGGAGGCAGTTTTCAGAACCATGCTGGTATGAATATTAAACAATAAGAACCTAAATTGACTTCCCTATTTAATATTCAAAAAAAAAAATCAATACAGTGAATATTAGATCCAGAGATTCTATTAGCATTAAGGTTTAGCAGAAAGTATGGCCATGTCACTCAAAGGAAAAACAAATCATACTTCACACTGGAACATTTGCTTAATAACACAGCTGAATGTCAGCAGAAGTCTTCTGCTGAAATATTAAACCAGAGAAAAAAAGTAAATGTCTAAGCAGCAATATTGCATGATAAAATTATACAGGCTGGAAACCCAAGCCTCTCAAAGCAAAGCTCGCTCACGGCGCAGCAGCCCCGCTACCGCCCTGGGCTCCCTCACAGCGCAGCCGCTGCCGGCGCACGAGGGGACGGAGTCTGTGACCCTGGAGTCTGCCTGGAGCACCTGAAAAGAGCAGCTAAACCAGTGAATCCGGCCCCAACTCAAGCCATGTTTTATCTGCCTTGACAAGGAAGTTTCACTGTGGAAGAACCTGTCCCAGCTGTGCTGGCAGCTGATGATACTGGGGGGCTACACTGCAAGCCTCCTGTCAACCCTGCGCTGAACCATCACAGCCCCAGGCAGTACAGGCAGACAACAGCGCGGTGCACGGTGGTACCTGCGCAGCCCTGGAGGCAAACACCTCCGACAGCACCGCACCGTGCCCGAGGTAAAAGCACTGCCCCGCGGGAAGCTCTTCCTGCTGGGTACAGCCCGCTGCGCCTGTAGTCACGTTGCCTTCACCACCACAGCCTCAGCGCGGCTGTCACGGGCACCCTGCGCTGGCACCTGGCCTTGGGGAGCTCCCCTGCTTCCTCCTCCCTCCGCAGCATTCCAATTAGGACAACTCGGAAAAGTCTCCGACTCAGAGGACTCGGCACCACCTTTCTAGGAAAGCACAGCGGCCCTGAGCGAGCTCGGGCTCACAGAAATTCTTGCTCCGGCTCCATGAACAATCTTTCATATTGCCAGGGCATACAAGAACTGCTTTTAGAACCATTAAACGCATTTTATGCTTCAGAGGGGTATTTTGAGAAATTGTTTCTATTAAGAATGTAGCAGCTGCTTTCTAGAAAAGAGCTCCTCTGCATTTTGCATCTCTGAGAATAAAGCTCCAACAGTGGAGAGATTTCTATTGAAACTGCCTATGGTAACTATACATGGGGCTGCTCTTCGCTTTCCAGATTCGAAGGGCTGGCGTGTCAGATCTGATGAGCCTATACATCTCCAATTATGCTCTCTTGGAGGTCAAAGAGCAGCGTTTCCAGTGGTGGACATCACTGCTAGGCTGCAGAGTTCTCCAAGTACCAAGCCACAGACTCGCAGCATCTGCCCGCTCTGCCAGTGCCTGCAGAAACGCCCGTCTGAGCCAAGACGGCGGAGACGGTGTCAGACAAAGCAGCGATCAGCAGCCTTGGTTTCCCACAGCACAGGTTGCAAACTAGATTCTCCAGGCTCTACAAATTAAGTGCAGAATTATAAAATTGGCATTCTCCTAAGTCATAGAAAGTATTACTGTACATATCTGCATACTGTTAAATACATCAAAGTAACAAAAGGTCTTCCCAGATCAGCAAATATTAAGAGCAGACAGTATTCCAGGTGCACCCTGGTGAGCACAGTCCACTCAGGACTCACTGCTCTAGTCAACCAAGCCATAACACCCGAGCACAGGCAGCCTGGGCAGCGCACTCAGGCTGCAGCCTGCTCCCCGCTGCCTTCCTCCCTCCTCAAGGGAAAAAGGAGCAGGATTTGGGGTGGATTCACCAGTTCCAGTACTAACAGCTGCCCTCTCAGGTGTCCCTTTTCTCAAGGCCTTGGGGTGACTTGGTTCCGAGAGAACAACATCCTGGGTCTGAGCCCCAGGACATTCCCTCTGTCACACAGGCAGCAGGACAGCAAACACGGGTGGCCCCTTCCACCTGTCACTGCACTAACCTGTGTGGCCAACCTGGTTGAAAAGAGCAGGCAACCAGGACCTAAGGAGCAGGGCTCTGTTTGTTTCATCCTCTTTATCCCAATATACTTTTAAGAATTGCTTGCACGTATATTTCACCCCCAATATTGTGTTTGCAAAAGATTGCATTTTGATTTGCACAACCTATTTTTTCTTTTCATAAATGGAAGCACATTCTTTTAGCAGAGTAGGTACCTCCACAAAAGTTAAAGAGATTAGTCACCCTGTTCTTCAAAAATAATACTATCATGGATTATTTTTTTAAATTAACATATCTGGCTCACCACCTCATAAATGCACTGAATCTTTCCATGCAGATGCGGCTTTTGACATGCTGGCCCATTAATGATAGCATACAGGTGAGCTGGTACTTTTCAAGATCAGACATAAAACAGTAATTTGTTGTTGAATGAATTATGTCAAGGTTGTCTTGCTGTGATAGTTCAAGGCATTTAATCGAGCTTTTCCAACTATCTAAATCTTGTAAAGAGGAATGGAAGAAAAGCATAAAGAATTTCAACAAGATCACTCAATCTTGGTTCTCAATAGCAAGAACCTTGCCCTTTCAGAGAGGCTCTGCCCTTGACTGCAGTCACAAATAAAACTGTGCAAAAAGTAGCATGCAAAATGCATTTGCAACACTGTAGCTAACAGAACAATACATTCAACCAGCAGTTATATTTTAGCACTTGCCCCTGGATGTATGCTCACAAAAGGAATGAAGTCAAGTTCCTAGAAAGTGCTCCAATTCTGCTTTAAGTATTTTCCAAGATCCTAAATGATTATGGAAGGCTATGGAGTAAGAAGCAAAATGACCCACACTTACTGCCAACAGCTGAATATCCTGCATTTTGCTGTAGTGAGACTGCTGCACTGTGAGCTCATCCCCCAGCAAGCCAGAATTGGAAAGGTTATTAATAAGAGGACGCACAGTCATCTATCACTGTACTGCTTGATCCTGCAATACATTTAAAACTTTCATGGGCTTAAAAGAGGATTTTATTTCTAGCAAGTTTCAATGCTTCTAAATTTCAAGATTTTAATCAAGAATCTCATAATATTTCAGTTTATTCTTGTAATTCCATACTGCTAAAGTGATGGAATTATTTCAGAAGCTCAGCTTTTACTTAAAATTCAGCTTCTAATTTACATTCTTCTCTGGCAGCCCACATTCCTGTTTGCACTCTTATAGGTAAGCTTATGATTAAAATATCATCCAAAAAACTTAAAAGTGTAGAGGCAAAAGATGAACTGAAGTCAAAATTACTACTTTTAATATATCACAACTGAAGACATTTTCATCATTTGAAGATATTTTTAATGCTTGGAGTTGGCAATCCCTGAGTAGTTATACAATAAGTGCTACATGTATGTTTGAAGGTTCAAAGCATTTCTCCATGATTATGGATACTTCTTATATACTAATTGTGTCATGTCTTGCATTTCTTAACGTTAAGCTGCTGGTATCTTTATAATGCTTTATGTGACATTTTAGAATTCAGGCCCAATAGATACAGCTTTCCTTATTCCTATGGAAACTGTAATTGTCTTCATACACCACATAGCCCAGAAAAGATGATAAAGCATAGAAATAGCTTTAGAATGATTTTCCCACACAGCTTTCTTGCACTTCCTCTGCAAAGTTAAATTCTACCCAGGATTTATAAAAACAAGGCAAAGTAGAACAAAGCAAACACAGACAAACTATCTAAAAAGCAAGGTCAGAATTTATCCTCCTTAATTACTCAAGAAGATAAGAACACACACATCTTGCAGATGAATCAGCCCTTGAGGTAAGCAAGTCTGTTCCTTAATCAGAAGATTTTTCTTCCAGCTACCTAAGTCTTAGAGGTGAAAGCCAAAACCCAGGAGAACACGCTGGCTGGCAACTGTATATCCCTGCCAAAGCGGGAGACGAAAGGGCAGGGAGAGGGCTGGGAAGAGGCAAACAGGACGGAAAACTTGGGCATAGGGGATTCCTGAGGACCGCGATTCTAAAAACAACTTGAAGGAGCAGGCAAGGTACAGCATTGATTTCTGCCCTAATTGAAGGCAATGTCACAACGCTCTCAGCACTTCACTTGGGTATCAGGGCTCTGCATGTTATTTTGGGATGACCTATCCCACACAAAGGCATCTTTCACACACTCTTAGAGACACTTGGAGCCAGGATTGAATTTCATCTTTTGTATCAAACAGAAGAGTATCTTTCTCTTCTATGAGTGTGCAACTGCAGGCCTTAAGGTTACAGGTTGGCTGATGCATAAGAGCCACATTCTGGATTACTAACATCCTGCCAGATTTCGGATAATTCCCATGTTATCAACCAAGCTCCTCTGCATCTACTTCAGCTTAAATGATTCCAGAATGTGCCCAGGCAATGCTACACAGAAAGCATTGCCTCTCTTAGGAGTAAACTGCAAGAAATTAGTTACTGTGTTTACAACTCAGAATCCTGTTACAGTGATACTGAAAACAATTTTGAAGGTGGAAGGGTATACCTGGCCTTTGGAGGGCTTCCTGGCACCAAGGCCATACAAAGGTTATATGGAACAGAATCGAGTCACCCTCAAGCTGTAGCTTCACATGTTGGCCCTTTGCAAGAAACTTGGCTTTTATAATCACCCAAAATAACAATACTACCTGCTTACAGAAAGCTAGGAGGAAGTCACGATGATCTTCAAACATTATTAAGCTTCAGTTGAACTTAAAGGAAGTGTGTCTGCTAAAGTGTTATTGCTGCCATTTATAAAGTGCACAACCCCAGAATGTGAGAGCTTAAATGACTTCCTTCATTTTACACAACTGATTCACAGCAAAATCATGCTAAGATAAACACAGGGTGGGGGCAACCCTCAGCAGAGCTGAGTACAAGCTGACAAGTACAATTAAAAGAACTTTTTTAAAAACTCAGAAGCAAGGTCAAGATGGAGATAAATTGTCAGGCAGAGGAGAAAAATGTTAGTCACATGCCCAGCTGCAATCTTCTCCTTGGGGAAAGGACAGCTCTGAGGCCACCAGACTCTGGAGCCTTGGCCTCTGCTATTGCATCTGAGGGGTGACATTCAGTACCAACAAGGCAAAAATACTATGCAAAAGTACCAACTTAAACAGTTTACACACTATGGTAAGAACCAAATAACATGAGCACCTTCAAAGACAGACCAAAGCTGTTTAAATAACCTGACATCCAGTTCAAAGGAGACACTCAAGACTGGTCTCAGCCCCTCCTGACATGTGTTTAGTCACCCATTGCCTCAGTTTTTGAGGAGACCACATCGTCTTCTGGTTTGGAGGTCTAAAATCCCAGGAAATACCTTGGGAGCTCCTGACAATGCACTGCATCAGCTCCCTCTGCTCCCAAAATCCTTGGAGAAGAGCAGACTGCTTCCATTGATTATTCCCTGTCTATAAGTACCTCAAGGGAGGGAGTGAAGAGGATAGTGCTGTCCTCTTTTCAGTGGTGGCCACTGACAGAACGAAAGGAAACAAACTGAAGCATCAGAAGTTCCACTGGAACTTAAGAAAAAAATTCTTGACAGTGAGGGTGACAGAGCACTGGAACAGGCTGCCCAGAGAGGTTGTGGAGGCTCCTTCTCTGGAGATCTTCCAAAGCTGGCTGGATGCCACCCTGTGCCCTGGGTGTCCCTGCTGGAGCAGGGGGTTGGACTAGACCATCCCTAGAGCCCCTGCCAACCTTAACAATTCTGTGATTCTGATCTTTCATACATTCTCCCACCACCCAATTCCATCTCTGTCCGGGCTGAAAGGCAGTACTTAACCAACACCCAATGTCTTTGCCAGGTGAATGCAATGAAGCCCTGCCTCCCCATCTCCTCTAAAGACTCTGTAAATGCTTAAAATATCTTCATAAGGAAGATGGCTCAGATTATAACTCAGCTCATTCCAGCTGACACCCAAAGCTTTTGGAATTACTTGCCTAAGAGGTACAGTATAGCAAGTACACATTAAAGTGACATTTTGAGCACTGGCTTGGACAAGATGACCAATTCTGCCAATTTCCATGTCACCCGAGACAGCTCCTGACTTATTACCAGACAGAAAACTTTGCTGACTTAAGCTTCACCAATGTTTTTTTTTTTTGCTAAATCTCCAGGTCTTTGGGAACTTCTGGGGGCCCTATTAAACAACTAGTGTAAATGAACTCTGTGCTAACATGCTCTGCAATGGACCCAAGATAAGTGTAGTCTATCACTTGCCAGCAGAAGCCATATTCCACATCCACAGAAGTGTCAACTCTCCTACTCCCAGTGAAATAGCACCTGGAAACAAGTTCAAGATAGTTCAAACTCTGTAAAGGGGATGGCGAGGGAGTTTTCAAAGTCCTATAGAGAATGTGCATCTCGAGATGAAAAGAACAAATTCTGCCCCTGAAAAAACGTAGTCTTGAGGCCGAATTCCTCAGTCTGCACATGGGCTGTTCAGAGGAGAGAATGTGCATCTCGAGATGAAAAGAGCAAATTCTGCCCCCTACACACAAATAGAGCTGGCCTATTATTTGAGGCATCCTCCTCTTTGAGAGTAATCTGAGACAAAGCCTACCAGCCAGTGTATAACAAATGACTAACAATATCAAGAAAAAAAAAATCAGATTTCTGGCTTGCATCATGTAATTGAGTATTATTTTAAAAAATTCATTACCAAGCAGTCTGTAGGGGGTAAATTGCCCAATTAACCTTGTCATGATCTGGGGCAATAGCCAGAGCTTAAGGTTAAGCCTGCATAACAGAACAACTAGGAAACATTAATAGCAGGTTATGGGAAACAACCATGCTCCAACTTGAAAGGATTTTTGATTGAAATTTAGAAGTTTCATTGATTAAATATTTATAATATTCATCAACTGCTCTGGAGTACTACAGATGTGGTATAATTGGCATTGCTGCACAGTATGTTTCAGCAAATTAAAATTCATCAAGTAGGAAGAAAAAACAAAACTAAAACTGAGCCATTCCAATCAAGCCACCTCTCTAGGTATGTCATACAAGGATCTGCTCTTACATGAATATTATGCAATGATTTTTCAATAAGCTAGGCAGAGTAGGCAGGTATAAATCAAGTCACTGATAATTTTCAGGGAACCTAAAAAAACAAAAAATAGTGAAATAGTGATGGATGATAGGGATGGGAGTTATCCAGGCAATCAATTCTTTGGTAAGCAGGGCTTGTCTGACAGAAATGCATTTCAGCATGGACACACAGAACCATCCATCAGGTGCAGGATGAAGGCACAGTCCTGCTGAGCACAAAACACGCCGAGTTCACTGCCTTGTTGCCAAAGGAACCGAACTCCAAGGGAAAGCACAACCTAAATGGCTGGAAGACTGACGGGGTCCAACAGGTAGCATCACTGCACTGAGAGCCAAGCAAGGGGGAGGATAATTATTTCCAATGAGCAAGATGGACCTTCAGGATGAAAAATCAAGTGAACAAAGGTCATGGATACAGGTACTTTACCCAAAGGGAGTGGATGCTTTTATTCCCCTTGTGTGAGCCTATATGACCTGGTATGACAAGTTTATAATGCCCAGCAAGCCTGTACCTGCCATGCTCAGTTAGACAAATTCAGACCACAGGAAAGCACATACTTATAAAGTGAAAATAATTAGCTACTGCAGCAAATTTACCTGGGGATTTGATGAATTCTCCACAACCTGAAGCCTTTAATGAATAATGGATGATTTTGAAAGAGATGGGTTCTAGCTCCAACAGAAGTTACAGACTCAGTACTGATTTTCAACAGAAACAAGGGTCTAGCAGTCAGTTCCGGCCTCCAAATCCGAGCATAAGCATTTAGACATTAGCAAGAAATAGCATTGTGCCTTCAATGAATGCGCACTTGGATAATGATATTAGTAGAAGAAAACAAAAAATGTGGCAAAATTTACAAAATGCACATACAAAATTTGGAAATCAAACCCTGCACTAAGGGGGAAACTGTTCTGGCCCTTTCAAAACTCATTCCTTCTTACAGTAACTGCAATAGCTTTCTACAATGGCATTAGCTATTTTAAATTAAGGAAAAGTGATTAAGCATTCAAGCAGCATTCTTTTCATTTATATAGACTGTTTATACAGAGACAGTTTCTAAACAAAACAGCCAATCTTGCCCTCTGGATACAGTGAAAAGATTAGGTTTTTCAGTTGAAATATAGATGTTCATTAAACAAAACATCACTCAGCATCTCAGAATAGAGATTACTTTGCCAATGTACTTATTGATCAGAATACTTACTGTCAATTTAGTTATGGTCCAACTCAGGCAAATAACATCCATGTGGTGACAGCTGTGAATTGGAAATACTAAATAGAGTTGGTTTTTTTCCTGATTAGTCTCCTTTTATAGAAAGGTAACATTCACTGGAAACATTATAACAAAAAAAATAGTGCCGAATACCCAGTATCTCTTAACTCGTAAAATAAGATAAACTCATAATATGCTGGCAATTCTTATGTTTTATATGACTAAAAATAAAGAAAGAATCACGAATGCACACGCACCATTAAATGAAGTCATATACCAAAATTGCAGTCAAAATGCAATTAGGATATACATGTAAGGGAAGACTGACAAATCCAAATGTAAGAGAAGGTTATGGAGCTTTTCTCTCTGCGTCTCCCCCGTGGCTCCAGTTCTTCACCAGAGAAAAGCCCGTCTGGGTCCAGCTACAGCCGTTCTTGCTAGAACAATATTCTTAGCTGGAGCACAACTTGTTCCCTATCAACCACAAAAACAGTTATTGTACTACACCAGAACTCACCTCTCATTCTTGTTGGAGACTCTCAGCAGGGCCTATCACACCCCGCCTCAAATAGTGACTTCCAATACAGAAGCACAAGGGCTACCGTGATGAACAAAATCATTCACAGTTTTGATCCACGTGAAATGGGCAGGTTGTGCTTCATAAGTAGAAAAGCAGAAGAGTAACTGAGTCACAGGTTATATGTTGGTACTGATTTACTGGTGGAAAAATATGGTTTGCTAATCCTATTTTTGCTGTTTCTAGCAAGTTTCACCACCAACTTACATAAAGAACTCAAAACATTTAAAATCCAGCTAGAGAATTAATCGAAAGAAGCCAGAAAGTTTTAAGAGCAACAACTTGAAAATAAAAACAGACCTCAATGGACTATGGACCTCAGCAACTGCAGAGACCAATACTGTCAAGCCCGACATCAGAACAAGGGGCCTAAAAACAGAGCTTTTAGAAAACTAACTCTTTCACCACAGCCCTAGGTCAGGCAACTTGCTCAATTCAGGCTTAGTAGCTTCAGGGCCACTTAAGAGGTTGACAGATTCTGTCTCCATCATGGATCCACAGTGGGATATTTTGCAGTATCTTAAGACTTCCATTTTACCTGTTTAGTTATGGACTACTTAAATGAGAAATTTTTCTATGAACTGAAGAACAGGGTCCTTTTGCTCCCTTGGGAGACCAAACACTTTGCTACACACAGTAACATTTAAAGCACTCTGATGCACACAATCCACATTCACCTGTAAATATGTGAGACAGGGGAAGGGAAGTTGGAATAGGAACTGTAACATCAATCCTGGACACCACACTGGGTAATGGTGAGAATAATATGGCACATATGTACAAAGAAAACAGCTGGTAAAAGCAAGCTAGATTTACAGGAATTATTACACAAAGCCAAGAGTTTTCAAGTGTTAATTAACTTCTGCTGTTAGGAAGTGGATGAGAATGTCTTTTTCAATGACTACAGTACGGATGTGGTCTCCTGCCACTTTCATTGATGTGGGAGTCTTAAACTGACCATTATTAACTAACTCTCATTACAACTAATTGAAAATTACATAGTTATCTACTACATTACAATCAATGGCATTAGGTTAAACTACTCAACTGCTGCATTTTTTGCATACCAAGAGGGGAGGGCTCTGCTAGTACCAGCTTGCTTCATGACTGTAGAAAAAGTGAAGTCTCTTAGCAGTTGCATAGGATGACAGGAGGAAAAAGTTCAGGATCCAAGATCATCATCAAAAATTAAATGTTCAGTACTCTTTGCTTAAAGGAAGAGTGCCCTTCTAGACAAGAAGCTTCACTCCCTGGGGTGTTAAACAGGGGCAGAGCAGACAGAGTTAGAAGATATTCTTGTAGGCTCTCTGGGGAGGTGGATCAGCTCTTGCTGTCCAGTTTAATGGATAACAGGGGCACACCTGCAGCAGAAACGCACGAGCAACGAAGTCCAAG
>NW_010587100.1:0-24988 GCF_000705375.1 Tinamus guttatus | reverse complement strand
AAAAAAAATCTTAAAAATCTTTATACTGCAATTCCTAACTATAGTCTAACCCTGTGTTCGTAACTATAGACTACCCTTTACAATAATAAAGGGTCCATACTACAAAATAGGTACACAACATAGAGTGGCGATAATGATGCAGTGATTTGAATTTGCAAGTACCTTCTCTTCTCAGTAATAGTCCATATTTTAAAATGGATTGATTGTAGGAGATGAAGGCTGCATCCTTCAACCTCAGCATTTTTCTGTTTTGCAGATTTTGCAGCTTGACTCCCTAAAGCTTGTATCTTTATTAATGAAGAGATTAAAAAATAAAATAATTACTATAACAGGAAGAACAGGATTATTTCTGTAACTATGCTGACGTATCTACGTGGTAATCTCATTGTATAGCATTGCTAGTACAATTAAGATGAATAGTTTTCTATGGTTTTATATTTTTACTGGGTAAATAAAGAAAGGTAAATTGTTAACAAAATGCAGTAACAGATGCAGTCCTGAACACACTAAGGCTATGCCTATTCTGTCTTGTTTTAACAGTTTCTGAGGTCCCACCTGCCCTGTTTCCAAAAAAGCCTACTAAAAACATTTATAGTATATGTTCATGAAATAGCTTCCTAAAAATGGCTCTGTTTTTTTTTTTCCTCTTCTCATTTATTGGATGATGAAGCAGATAGGATTTCCCACATTTATCTACAATATGTCTTCTGTGTGAGTCTTATGTGAATCTGTAGAGCATAGTATGTATCTTGGTTGCGTGCCAAGTGTGCTTGTGAATCCAGAGTTAAATGCAGGTCTTTATGCCACAAAGAAAATTACATGACCTTAGGAAAATGCATAGCAGACAATACTTTTACATATTTTTTTGGCATGAGAAAGCTTCAGCTAAAAAGTTTCAGCAAAGCATGACCTTTACTTGGACATACTTCACGACTTACCGTAATATTATGGTCCCATAATAGAAACTTCCCAAATGAGTAAACAAATATTTAGGCTTTACAGATATCATCCTAAGGAAAGTTTTAGTTAAATGTAAATAGTGTGGTTGCCTAATGGGCATAACTGAAATGTTAGGAAATTGCACTGTTTGGATAAAACAGTTACAATTAATTTTTCATTTATTTTTTTTTTCTTAAATATAACATGCTCTGGAGATCATACTTACTGAACATTCTCAAGGTTCCAGGCCCACACAGAATTTCAGTTCCATAAGGTGCGTGGGAGGCTTTTTAAAATCCACATAATTTTGTGAGTTTTTTTTTTTTATGTTAAATTATCATCATCAGATGGAGGGGAAATTCAGCATTCTGAATGTGTTAAAAACCACACTCTTCTTGACTCCTATTACCAACTGCTAGCTACTGTTAAAACTCATCCATTTTTGGAACATGAACAACCTTGATAACATTAGATGAAGACAAAATAAAAATAGAGCTTTGGCAAACTCTGTGAATTGAATTCCGGTATTTTAGAACATCATGTGAAGCTCTTTCTTACTTTAGTAAATGTAACTCGCTACATTAATATTTTAGCTAACTCATTTCCTAACTTTTCTCTGAATAAGAACAGCCAGAATTATAGCCAGTCATGCTGGAAAAGAAGGGAATGAAATAAAATCTAATCTATGTAAATAGCTGAGACTTGTTTTTCCTGGTGAACAGGAAAAAGACTGTAAACTGACAGGAAAGGTCGTGTGACAATTATTCCTAAAAAATACATAGAGAGTTTTCCTTTCTGTTCATATTATATATGACATATAATATATATGAAAACATATATAATATAAAACATATATAATATGTAACATACTATATATGTTTTCTCTCTTTCCTTTTCCAATGAAAGGCCATTAAGAATGAACTTCTATATGGCCATACTTACTTGGCTTGTAAGAGAATAGAAGCAAAATATATCCTTTGTATTATTTTGTTTCTGCACTTGAATTCTATTTTGACACATGGTCAGCATGGATGCTATCAGTATTCAGACTGTGAGGTAGGGCTTGGGTGTTGCTGGCTGCTTACACGACATTATGCACGTCACTGTGTACCTGCTGCAGTGCAAAGACGGGAGCCTTTTCACACTGTAGGTGAGATCTGAGGCTGATGAATAGGGGGGTGCTGTCCTGCCACCCTGGCTGGGCTCAGAAGGCACCCAAATCTCAACCCATCTGTGCTCCTTTGTTGTTTGCTTATCTACACAGCATGCCAAAAACCATCAACATCAAGAACAGCACTGAAACGTAATAAACTCCAGTGACAACATCAGGAAGATGTAGAGTTATATTTATACTTAGAGGACAGTAACTTATGTTGACTAATGTACAACAAGAAAAAAAATTCTAGGCCACGCATCACTCGCCGAAACAGCCCTGCTCCACCTGGAGAGGTGCACAGACGGTGTCAGCAGCGCCGGTGCTAAAATGTAATAGTTGCACAGTGTTATTTAACAAACATTAATAATAGCTTTTTTTTTTCATATAGCCTCATGTAAATCTCCTTGATATGAGAGGAAGGAGAATAAGCACTTAAAAAAGACCTGAATGTCAGGAGTCTCCCAGCTTATCATAAATATTTGAAAGTTGTGAGATTATTTAATACTTTCCTATGTTCAACAGCAGCACATTCGCCAGAGATCATAGGTTGACTGTGTACCTAAGGAAATTAAGCTACAGTAAAACTATGGTAAACATATTTCATCCCCTCCCCTCCCTGAAATGTCAAAGTAACAGTGTTTCAGCTCAGATGGATACTAAATTAAAAGTAATAAAAAGTAAATAAAGAGTTCCTTAACCTCTAACATATACAATAAAGCCCTTATCTTGCTCAGCTTTGAAAGAACATCTGTCCTAAACGGCCAGTGTAGAAAATAGTATTTAGCATATATAAGTTTATTCTGATTTAAAATCCATTTTCAAACCCTATCTTTTAACAATCACTTTTCAGTCAATAGTCATGGATTTCCTGGACTTCTTTAAATAATAGAATTAAAAACTAAATCAAGCTAAAATAAGCAATATTCAGCATTTCTTGATATTTGCCTGTAAGGGCTGAACAAACAGGTCCAGAGCAACATATACCTATTACCACAGAGCTCAACAACAGAAGGGATTTTTCCATTGGATCTTTTTTTTGGAGTCTTTATCTTTCCTATTTTGCTGTAATTTTAATGCAGTTTCTTATTACAGTAAGTGGGATTTTTTGATCCTATAAGCTCTAATAGGAGTTCAACATTTCAATATTTCTTATAAAGCTTCTACAACATTTTGACTATTACACTGGACGTAGTTTTGCTGTTGCTTGTTTGGCTTTCATTAAGTTGTGCTTTTAATGATCCATCAAGATGCTGAGATCATGCTTCTGGAAAAGCATCCTCAATGTAGTCAGTGAGATCATCAATAAAACTGCATCTAGTTATAGTCTTGAAAAGTGGTTTGCTGGAACTGAGATTCATAAATGCAAATATACTAGTAATAAACAAAATCAGAAACTGCAAAGCCAAACAGCTTTACTGACTGCTTTAAAATGAATTCAAACGTAGTCTAAGAACAAGAATATCTGCTCTATTGATGGAGTATAGTACACAGGAAACCATTTGTTTCAAAGGCCTGATATGCTGGGTTATATAAACAAATATATAGGTGTACACAATAGAGCTATATAGCAGTAAAATAGAATCATGCAAGTTATGACATTGCTTTGAAGTAAATCTTTGAACTCAAATGATAAAACGAGTCAAACAGCAATATTACCAGGACTGTAAATATAGGTTGTCATCTTCCTTCCCAGAGTAGCAGGACCCATTTAAGAATCACACTTTTAATCCAAAGAGAAGCAGTCACTATTGGCATAATGGCTTTTTAATAGCAAACAGTGCCAGATTGTGAGAGCTGGTAGAGCCTCAAAGATGTAAGTTGGAGCTATATTAGCTTAAACTACATAAGGTTGAAGACCAGTAGCTGTGGGGCGAAGGAGCAGTCTTCCTTATACATTACCAAAATTAAATGAAAATAGAGTAAAAGAAAGTAAAAAGAAAGGCAAATAGATTACCAGTGAGGTTGAGTAATTCTAATGCAGGTTAGTTCCCTCTTCTCCTCCTCACCCCTTGATGACTTTTTGCTAGTTTATTGTTCACATGTGATTCAGGACTGTCTTATGCCTACCTGAAACAGCCTTCAATTTCGACACCTTTTGAGTAAACCATTTCTAGTAGTCAATTCATTAAAAAGCTGGGGGGAAAAAAATGTGAAGAACCTTCTTAGGTTATGAAGAGGTTATTTTCCATAAAAAGAACCAAACTGGTGGGTTAGTCGATACTCAGGAGTACCGCTTCCCCAAGTACTTTTAAACAAGCAATACCACACAATCTCCTAATGTTGAAGTTTAAGATAGCAAAGTTTGCTGATAGGAAATAGCTAGACGTAATGAAGAATGGATAAACAGTATCTCAGTGGTCTAAAAAGCACACTTGTGTACAAATGTACACAAAAAATGCACTTCTAGTATTATAAGTGCACTTACCGAAAAACAGCACCCAACAGGTCACATCTTTGATGCGGGCTGCTGTTGGGGTAATGCAATCAAAAAAGGCTAAAAATTAAAAATAATCTTTGCATCTGCCTAGAAAGTTATAAAAATTTTATGCAGAAGGTTGTAAAATTTTATGCAGATACAGATGCACAACTTTTTTTCTTTTCTTTTTATGTAATGTTGTATTAACATAACACCTTCCTCTGTTCCTTCTAACACCCAAATCACGTCTCGATCACACAGCTGCTGTACTTCATCCTTCTCTGGCCCATACATCCAACATATGCACACCACGTTTCCTATAAGGAGGAGGTATTTATGAGAGAACAGAGAGAGCTGTAGGGGTAAATGTGCAGTCTTTGACCCGATTTCATGTAAGCTGGATGAAATTACTGCTGTAGAAAAATTGCTGCAAATGCGATCTGATGCAAAGCTGAGGAAAGGAGGGTTTAATTGGGTTTTGTTTGTTTCATATCCAGGTGAACACTTTAGAAAAAGGCAGCTGTAAGAGCAGAGCCCAAACGTACAATTTTTCCAGGCAATTCGTTTTCAAATCTGCCTTCATTTTATTCCAGTAATTTCACAGGAAAATTCATCTGCATCAAGGATGAATAATCAAAAGTTGAAAATAGGGTATAGAATCAGAGAAGACACTCTTTTTGGCAAGAATTAGTGCCACATAAAGGAGTTACAGAGGCACTGAAAGCAATCAAGGTTCTAATCTCTGACTTTGAAACCCGTGACATAGATCTTTCTCCCTAGTGAAAACATGTAGATCTTTTACTGAGAGATTTCCAAGCCTCCTTTCGAGTAGGGAAATCTGCGTAACACTGGAACATCGGGTAAAAGGTTTGAAATCCAGAAAGCTGCTATATAGATAACTAAATTGGAAATCCTATGATATAGTTAGATCCTGGCATCAGTTAGTTAATTTGGATAAACAGATTATCTTTTTAAATCTCTTAAGAAGATGGAGTGAGGATCAACATGTTCAGCTTAAACTTGTCCACCCTGGGGCCCACGTAGCATCTAAGCTATTAGCCAACTGATGGCCAGGTGAATTTGTGCAAAACCCACTTTTCTCCTTAATGGATTAGATCTTAGCGTCCTTATCCTTTGTCTGTATCTGTATTTTCTTCAGCTGATCATGTCTTTGATGTTCAGTAGAATATTACTAGGTATTATCTTACAAAGAATAGCATTATAAAAGAATCATTTCCACTATCATACAATTTCTAACATCTAAGGCCAGTAACACTTTCCTCTTCCTATTTCCGTTTTTTTTTTTTTTTTTTTAAGAAAGAAATCCAAATTTGCCTCCTTTACAAGGGGAGATTCTCCTGCACTGATCTTAGGCCAATAATAAATTATCTAAGAGTGAGAAATTCCACAGAGAGAGTTTAATTTTCAGCAATGGTCACTCCATACTCCAACTGGAGAGAATCTAAAGAGGTTATTGCCAAACTTCTCCAAGACTTGAGTACACAGATTTAATTCCTAATGCTATGACAGACTTCCTGTGTTATGCAGGAGAAAGTACTCCACTTTTTCACTTTGCTTGTCCAGAGTGCTTCAAGTACTGGGAGAAAGGACCACTAACTACTATGGGTGCATCTACAACGTCTGAATTTTGCAATGCTCTGATAATGCCCAGGAGCACTGTTCCTCTGCAAAGCAGCTGAAGATTTAAACCAACCTGAAAATATAATTTTAGTAATGTCAATACTTCTGCTTTTCATTTGCATTAAAAGCATGCACAGTATATTTCATGTTGAACGTAACAGTTTTTGCTTCTGTTCAGTAAATGGATTGTAAAAAAAAAAGGAAGTAACACTGCTAATAATGTTTCCTCATTTTTATGCTATTGTAATCTCTCAGCATAAAAGAATCTCACTTCTGCTGTAGATAATGTAGGAGGGAGAAGTATTCACACAACAAGCTGGAATCCCTCCTCAGACCAAACCTTCCCCATCCCTTATTTCACATGGCTGTTGAAACACAGAAGCTGTTGGTCAGCTCCGATGTGTCTGCGCTTCCCTCTCCATTTCCTGCTCCCTGGATTACAGTCAGCAGCACCAGAACGACTCCCCGCAGCCCGTTTGCATTCAGGACGAGCAGCAGCACTGGGGATGTGCTGACAGCTGCAGAACACGATGCCAAGAATAAAGGTGGAAGAATGAATCAGCTGTTTTAGCATTATATTATACTCTGCCACTTAAGAGAATAAAACTACAGGGGAAAAATATGCTCTTACTTTTTCAGGTTCTCAATTTATCTATTAAAGTTTTGCCTGTTCATTCACCTTTTTTTTTTTTTTAACTCCTGACATTTGAGGTATTTCCCATATTATAATTATCAAAATACTTATAAAAAAGAAGTATTCTTGCTCTTCATGCTCTTCAACATCAATAGTATTTGAAGAGCCCATTACAGCTCAAGGAAGGGAGGAAAGAATAATAGATCTGTGACAGCAAGAACACAGATCAAACGACATTGTTCTCATAACACTAACAGGTTTATTTTCCTTACTAATATCAGTATGCGGTTGTACTATAGGTATCAAAGAAGCCTGAGGAAAGGGAGAGTGAAACATTTCCTTTTCTCCTTCCTCCTTAATGGGAGAAAAAGTCTGACTTTTGGGCATCAGCCAAGGTTTCAAGCATGACTGCTGTTAACCCAGTCTCACCTGTGGAAATGGAAGACACTAAAGTATCTGTCTTTCCTCTGGCCAAGTCACTTTGGACCTAGAGATTCGTTTTTGCTAGAGAATCTCCCCTGTTCCTCCCCCCAGCGCTCCAGGCCAAGGCGGGCGGCAGCGTTGGGGCCTGCGGGACACCAGGAGAAGCCAGCCGGGTTTGGGGAGGACAAGCAGCCGCAGTGCCCAGGGCACGGAGCTCCAGGAGCTCAGAGCTTATCATTAAAATGACTCATGCTGGGGAAGAATTGTAGGATCTGGTGACTCATATGATGGCTAGTTTGGGACTTGGGCTCTGGGTTCAATCTTTGGCCTAAGATCCCTTAAATAATCTTTTAATGCGAAATATAGTTCATAGACAGGGCCAACAGGGTTCCCTTTGCTAACATTATTTGGAAATGGATTGTGAGAAGCCACTCACATTAATCACTATGAATGCTAAAAAGAAAACACACTTATTGGGCTTTTTTACTTTATCTCTCTCTTTTTGCCACAGCCAGAGTGACCCAGGCAGAACACGCAAAGGCTGTTCAGTAAATCTTTGCAAGCGTACGCACGTCAGCTCGTGTAACAAACATCCTGCCTTTGGTGCAACCAAAGAACGACCCTCCACAGAGCCCCTTCCCTCCTCCGTCGGTCCAGCCTTACCTTCCTTCTTCCCCACAAAACAGCCAGGCAAAAATAACATTTTAATTACAGACCACCTTCAGACAGACAGCACGAGGTCTCTGCAAAGAAGAGAAAAAACGGTAAAAAATGATGGGCTTGATTCAAATTTTACACGATCTCAGATGGCAGAGTGAGGAACAGGAGCGGGTAACAGGGAGCAGGAGGGAGGGCGGCTAGAGCAGCCCCACGGGCCCGGACGCCCGGGCCGCGCGCTGAGAGCCTGACACGGGCTTTGGTGCCCTGCTGTACGCAGAACCGCCCCACCAACACACGGGGAAACGCTTCAGGGAAAAGGAATTGCCTCAAAACATGCACGGCGCGGCTGATCCCCAAATACGACCCTTAATGCAGTTATAAAACCATGATAAGATTTCTGAGTTTTTTCCGTACACAGCCAACTTCTGATTTAATAAGTCTCCATCCACATGCCCAGAGATGCTGCTAGATAACATCAGATAAAACTTTGAACTTCGTAATACATTTTTGCTGCTGGCTTTCAGTTAAATTGACATTATCTTATCATTTCAATCCCTAAATTCTTTTATATTGCTAGCAAATAATTTCTTTTAATTCTTTATATTAAATGGTTATTTGAATTCTTTCAGTTCTGAAGTGCTCCAAATCAGTCTCCTTAATTCTATCAATAACAACCTAATAAACCAACTTTAATCTTGCAGTAATTAATACTACTGGCAATTTACTCTAGTCAAGCCTTTAATTAAAACAATTTAGCCTCAATACTGGTCACAGCTGAATGATAGTCTGCACGACTGAGGTTTGCATTTCAGATTCTTTAGTTCAAACCTTCAGAGCAAGCCATGTAATTGGAAAGAAATTGTATTTGTGGTTTGAAGTGGCAAACAACTCCCAAAAGTTTGGGCCCGCCACCTTCCAGAGATCAGAGTGACAGCTGGTGAATATCAACAACCACAGCCAGCTTCTCTGGTTGATGTCAGCAGTTTTCAAGTAGCAGTGGACCTATTTCCGTTTTTGTGGAAACCTCGGAAATGCTGTGGAAACCTTGGAAATGTTGGCCTTTAACCTTCTTCCCTATTTCTGTCCTGGCCAGTATTTCCCGCAGCTGAGGGGCTTCTTTTTCTTCCCATTATTAGATGACATCAAAGTGTCAAATGATTCCCTACTACATTCTTTACACAGTTTAATTTAAAGAAATTATTCCTTTTTTTCCTCTTTTTTAGAGGGAGATTCAGAAGAGTGAGGTGTTCTCTATAATAGTCACTGGTACAGGTTTAAGAGAGAACACAAGGGAACAAGATGTCTCTGATCTCTAACACGACCTTGGAATTCACTGCTCTTTGAAAGAGATGTGACTTTCCAGCAGGGCAATCTGAAACACAAATTAAATATTCCTGTTATTTGCTGTTCCTCCTCAAGAATTCTCCATGAAACAGACACGGTTGCTGCTTGTCATTATTCTCTTCTACTGTCCAACACTTTCTGTCCTTTCATATTCAAATGATGCACAATTAATTAATTTATCTTTCTGTATAATTTGCTTATTTAAAAAGCCTTTAACAAATATTACACTGAAAAAGAATATCAGACTCCAGATTGCAATGGTGGACCAGGCATCCTCAGCAGCCTAAACAAGTGACTACTCTAAGACAACTCAAAAGCTGCCAACATAAATGCACCACAAGTCTGGAAGAAGACAGATGCTGCCATTTTATTAATATCTTCTAAAAATGAGGCCTGTCATTAAACGCAGGAAGAAAAACAGGACCTGATACAACTTGAAAAATGAAAAGACAGGAAGTATTTTTGGAAAAGCAATTTATAATGAGAGAAGAGATATCATAAATTTAAAGTCTCAAACTAAGTTAAGATTGCAGTAAGATTTCATGTAAGATATTATGTAAGGAAGCCTTAATCTTTTCATCAAAGACACACATCTCAATTTTTTCTTGACTGATGACATATTTAACCTGTGTTAAGCAATCACATGGTAGAATATTTAAACAATTAACTTCTTAGTTGGAAAGTCAGACTTAGTTACAAACTGCCCTAGCCAGAGCAAAGCAGCTATGAGTTGTAATAGCAGTTATCACACTGAATCAAAACAGGGTCAATGTTAAAAATATCAAAGTATTTTCACTTGGGGGATAAGAACAAGAATGTTAACATTCAGGTGTTTCTCCCACCGAAGGGAACTGATAAACTTTTCAAATCAATATTCCCATGGCAGCTTTGCCAACAAACAATCTGAGACAAAGGGATATATCAAGTTGGTAGGATATAAGTAAAAAAAAAAAACTGTCTAAACATTTACTATTTTATAACTCACAAAAAAGAGAAAACGAAGAAAAAGAAAAATAATAGTTGTACTCATCCAGTGAAGAAAATGCATGGTTTATAGTAGAAATCCTTTTGCATTTATTTAGAATAGACATACACTGGAGAAGGTTACTGAGAGTTTACAAAATCATTTCTATTAGATTTTTTAAGTTAGGGAAGATAACCATCTATGTGGAATTGCTGAGGAATAGTGTAATCCCACATGACACCAGCAATTGTGCTAGACAATGCAGCTCTTCCAATTTTAGAATGCAAAATTACTTGGACCTCTTGCCCTCTTGTTATTTCCACTGACAGACTCCTGTCTCTGCCTATGGGCTTTGAAAATGGAAAAACAAAATAAAGAGCAACTCAAGGTATTACTAAAGTTTCTTCATGTGCATGTTTCATGGACTTCCAAAGACATTTTAGGAAATATTAGAAAACAATAATAAGCAGTGTTATTAACAGTCATTTTTAGAATGTCTTTTGCTCTAAAATTTCTGTATCTCCCAGCTATGGAGTCTAAGATATTGCCAAGCAGTAAAACAGCGTTCTTCTCTGTTAATAAAAGTCTTTTGATCTTCTGCCTGATAATCAGGTTAACTTTCTCTTTCCCACATTACTATAAATCTATTTCCCTAGAGATTGAACATAATTCCTTCATGCTGTAAACTCAAGGCATTTCAGCAACAAAACCATTAAGCCAATTCATTGTCTGGGGACATATGCATGTATCCTCTTCAAAAATGTTAGTATTTATTAAGTATCTACATGAGAAAGATCATAAAAATTGCAACATTTCCTCTTTGTGTTTGAGTATATGTCTCTTCTTCTAGTGAAAATATTTATTGATGTTTTTTTTAAGAAAGGTAGCAAGCCAATAGTAGATCAAATGCATGAAAGTCCTTGAAAAAAAATTGCTAGAAAATGAGAAGTGTTGGTGTGCCTGCACTGGCATTTGAAATAATTTACATATCACATAGGAATAGCACCCAATGAATCCTAGCCAGACTAAAGAGACAAACTTACACATGATACAGGAATTGATGGGAGAAATCATATAGCATAAACTGTGACCATTTTCTGCTTGGATGGAGGGAAAGTAGAGAAAGACTTAAGTCTTACATCTCTAAATAAAACGGAAGAGAAAAAGCTCTTAACAAATACCTTGCAGAGTCCTGTATTACCTGACAGCATTAAATGCAAACATTAAATATGGTGGTATTTTCCTGCAGCCCAGCAACATTAACTAGAGTAGGCCAAAAGTCTATATGATTTTAAGAATTTTGGCCCTCTGGGCATGCTCCTGCAGCAGACCCAAGCAGAAGTCTTCTTCTCATCATCTGTGCTCATCATCTGACCAATGACTGTCTGAAATCTGATCAGGATGTTGTGTCATGGTATCTTAAGCAAATGACAGCATCCTAATTAACTTGACATGGTAAAAGAATGGATTTTTGTCTGAAACAGAATATACAGGCCTTAGGCCCTCTGGATCCAAAATGGTGGTACTGAGAACACCAGTTTTACCGAAGTGCTTCCCTATCTTCTGCTTCAGAGAATAGGCTGGATTAGGCTGCACTAGTAAGACTCGGAGCTCGTGGGAGCCGGTATTATAAGGATTATGACTGCTGGTCTGTGCTGTTGATTTGCCAGGAATCTCTGATACAGTAGCTAGCGCTTCTAAGTTTCTTCTTCTGTCAAAAAGCAGGAAAAAATGGTGTACCAAACCATACTGATGCAAATTCAGTTGCATTTGTATTAATTATCTTTTCTATGAAAGTTTTCCGCGTACCCTCCACCTTTTCTCCTGCACTAAAAAAATAAAATTGTATTTGAGAGTCCTTTTTGTCATAGCTTATTCAATGCTTTGAATCCTAATACGAAGTGCCATTATGCACCATTGTTATGGGGAAAATGGGACTAGTTTCAACATTGTATAGCTTACCTATGATGTTTTTATATTAATGCACCAGTCAGAGCATACTGCATGTTCTAGGAAGAAATTCCTTATTATGAAATATTCTATTCAGTAACTTTCATTTTTTCAATAAATTTCACTCTCTTGATCAAAACTCCAAACAAATTACTCATTACTTAAAATGCACAGAGTAGTTATTATCCATTTACAAAAATATTTGTCCCCCAAAATATTAAATGACCTTTATTCGTTCCCCTCATCCTAGCCTGCTGAGTTAAATGCCATTGTGTGACCATATGGCAAAGCTCTAGTTTTCAGTGTTGCAGTGTCTTTTCAAAATTTCATTGCAAATGCCAGGAAAAGTTTCATATTAATAGATTCTCAAAGTGTGGATTTGAAAATACAGTTTATGATTTAGCTGCTTTATGATCTAGCTACTTCCAAAGTTGAAATGCTGTCTAGATTAATATTCTTCTATATTAAAATACCGCAACAAGAGCCAGCCCTACACACCTTGTGACCTCTTTACCTCCTTCTGTAGCCTCTTTACCTCTTTCTGGCAGGACAAAATAACGTGCACATATTCCAATACTGTTTTTCCACAGTAAGCAGCACTTGGTTTTGGATATTTTACCTGCCAACAGAGTGAGTTCTTAACAGAGAACAGAAGGGTTGTGCTGACATAAAACACACATTTTTTCACAGTCACACAGCCATATTCTGTTCCCTATCCATTCACACAAAATCACTGACAGATTTTTTTCCCACCAATGCTTTTGTGCTTCCCATGCTTTCAAGACAGTTATCCAAAAGAGTTCATGGGTATCCCAGGACCTTTAGCATTCAGGCAATTGAAAGTAAAATGTGTGCAGAAATGGAGAAAAAATCTGGAAGCAACAAATTTAGTTGTATGTATTGGATAAAGTTGAAAGAGTGATAGCATGTTATTCATGGGGATAGAATGTATAATTCTACAGAAGTCTTATTATTTCCGTGATCACTTTGCTGTATAAAATAGACCTCACAGTTCCTGATGTCATCCTAAGGTGACAAGGAGGGTGTCCATTCTCTACACATAGCAAGTACACCACTTGCTGTAGCCTTACTGAGGGAAAAAATGTTTAAGGAAGAAGGTAACACGCGATGTGAAGAGAAATGTCTTGTTGTGTATTATACATTTTTTTTAATGCAAGACTTAAGAATTAGGTCAAATCAGCATTAAAATATCTTACTTGTAGTCAAATCAGTTTAATTGGTAGTTATGATTTGCTAATAGTTTCCAATATTTATTTTCTTTACTCTGCCTTCTTCTATATTAGACTTCAGATTTTTTGCAATTTTAAATTTGTCCGGTTTCATACTTCAGCAGACTTTCTCACTAACGAGAAAGCTTAATTTTGACTTCCCCAGGAAAAAAAAAAAACAACAAAAATAAACTTTAATATTTATATAATCTCTGCAGTAAAAAAAAAAAAATCAAATTACTGCCAAAAACTCTAATGGGATCACATTGTTTAAACTCACTCAACAACCAAGGTCACACCATGAGCATTAAAAGAAATAAACCAGAATGAAAGCAGTCACTAAAGCATTCTGGAAAGAAACATGGATTGTTTGCTTTTTTCCTATCTGGGAAAATACAGGTGGCAGTGGGAAATATGAAAAATATTCAGCATGGGAACAACTGGGGACTTTCTCATTAGCTTCAGCAGAAGAAAAGTTATATGGCAATTACAAATGAAAAAAAAATCCCTCAGTACTACAGAGCAGCTTTTATGTCCTAAATTCTTTTTGATCAAGATGATTTAGGGAAAAAAAAAATATACATATATATATATATAATGGGTGAGGAAAAAGGGAAAAGACTGATCTCTCACTAAGACAAAAGGCAATCAGGTCTGAATGGCTCAGCCAGGGACAATCCTCCTTGCAGGTGCTTCTTGTAGAAGTGCTGATTTTGCACTCCAAGAAGAGCAATACCAGTTGATATTGGCAAACACAGACAATATACATTTCTGCTGAGCTTTCCCCTCACTGTCAGTCTAAGCTCAGTATCCCCAAAGCCCACAGTACTAGAAAATTAAGGAATACAGTTGATATATGTGTTTTAATAACCATCAGGAGGCAGAGGGTCTCTCCAGGTACTACTCCAGTTCAAAGCTGTGAGTTCTCTGCTAGAACTTATTCACGGTAAAGAGCCTGTAAATGCAGAAATATTGCTTAATTCTCCCCCAGTACATTCACGCATATTCAGAGAAGCAATAAATAGGGGTGACAAGCAAGGAAAAAAAAATTTTAAATGTAATAATCTATCCAAGAGGAAATAAAGACTTCACATGACTATCTTAGAGACCAAAAGAGTACGTTCTAGAGTACAAAATAAATTAGAATTATCAACGTTGGCAGAAGAAAGAAAAAGTTACGTTCAATGGAAATAATAGTTTCAATTTTTCCTTTCCGCAGGAACAACAATCATTATCACATGGCTTTCCCAAATAGCTACAATTCTTTCCTTACGAAGACACCTAAGGGCTCACTCCATTTTAAACATTTTTTTAATAATGAGTTATTCCACTGAATAGTTTGATAATATCTATTTGTTACTGTGCTTTCAGAGGAAAAGCTATCAGGCTATTTTGCAAGACAACTTCAGTCAATAAACTTTCAAAGGTTTTTTAATGTGTCATGTCAGGAGATAAATCTCTTCTTCTTTATCCTAAGTCAGATAAAAAGCCAAAGATTTCAATAAGACTATTTGATATCTGCAAAGTTTGAACACTAAATAGCAACACTTAAATTGCACCTAAATAGAAGAATAAAACTATGCAAATAGAAAAGATTTTTTTCAAGATATAATAATCAAAACTCTTATTTTTGGAGAAAAATAAATCAGTTCAGACTTATTACAGCTCATGAGCAGATTTTTCCTTAAAACAATGTCCATTTTTCCTATTCACAGTATTACATATTAGGACAGTAGCTAATCAAGATGTATAGGAGCCAGGAGCAGGAGCCAGGACCTTCCTTTCACTATAGCTTATCTGCTAGGCCGTAATTAGGACAGTAGCTAATCAAGATGTATTGGAGCCAGGAGCAGCACCATTCATACTTTAAATGAAACTAAAGTTTGGGTAAGGGGCTCTTATTTCAAAGGAAAAGTAACTTCTCAACTAAGAACACTAGTTTACGAAGTAAACTGGACAAAAGCACTCAGAGATTTGCCTGTAGAAGAGGTAAATTTGAAGGAACTGTCTAGAATCCCTACCCCAAAGCTTCTGAAAATGGTTTGTAGGAAGAAGCTTCAGACATAATTGAATGAATAACCATGTCAAGAAAGAACTAAGAAATAAATAAGAGGCAGCTAGGAATAGAAAATAATATTAGTCATCAGAACTGAAGCATTAGTCAGAGATGTCATGCCATATAGGGACAAGTGACAAATGTCCAGAGTCACACTGAGCTAGACATTGTAAGGAAATAAAAACAAAGTGAGGGGGAGGCTTTGAGGATGAATATTTATAAAAGACAGACATCAAGGAGAGAAGAAACTTTTTCTGCTTAGTAGGCATAGGATAAATCATGCCCTGAAAATACAACAAGTAATTCTCTTTGGATTTCAGCTAGCATGAAGATGATGATGACCTCAGGAGCAGGAGCAGATAAAATAATAGAAATATGGAATGGAAAAGGTTATTATTTCAACTGAAGCATAAACAACACTCAGAGCATGATAAATCTCAGAACCTAGCGAGAATTGGAACATGGTATTGCAGATCCACCAACAAAAATTTTTAACGAATGATCAGAATCATAGGTAGCTCCATATAGCTAGGGATTAAAAAGAGAGCACTCCAACTGAGGTGGAAAGACTGACAGAAAAGTCATTTAGGCCGTTTGCACAGCTGTTCAATTGATTGTATTAGTATATAAGAACAGCTCTTCATTTCCCAAAGAAAATCTATGGATATAAGTTTCTATACTATCAAGCAGAACTTAACTTCCATAAATGGCACACAAAGTATCGTGTGCTTATATTACAAATCTGTGTGCTAGCATCACAAAACATTTTGACATTGTCATTTGAGATTTTATCTTGTGTAAACTGATCAGACTAAAATGTAAAAGGTGACCTGGCAAAAGTAAATTTTGGTATGATAAAATTGGTGCACTGACAAATGTTTACACTTATACTCAAAATTTTAATGGCAGGTCTTAAGAAGAAAGTCAGATATCAAGTCAGACTCTCATGTTTTCTGTTTGTGAGTTTTATTCTTAGAAATAGGGTGCTAAATACCAGGTGAAATTAGGCCTTTCTGATATTAAGACACAGCTAGCTACTTATACTGGTCAACTTTCATTTTAGAAGGTTACCTCAGTGTGGGGGAGAGGAGGGAAAGCAGAAAGAAAATAAGGTGTGAAGTCTTATCAAGAAAATTTCATTTGAAGACAATATTGAGGTTTCCTCCCTCAAACTGACAAACTCCTCAGAGCTTTCTTTGTTCATTTTTTAATCTGAACAAAGTAAAATGCAATTGCTGTGCGTTGCAATGCTGCTAACCCCCCATTACCCCAAATGAAAGCATTTAAATAACACAAGGAATGAATATTTGTATGGAACTTTATGGCATAAACTACTTTTGAGTTGGATATGGATAATCCTGTGGTAGAGAAAATAAAGAGGTTTTTCCAGCCGCACCAAGAAAATGCTTTTAGTAGCATTGATACATTTATTGCTAAGTATTTTATATAAGCTTTGGAAAAGATTTTTGAAGGATACCGTAGGTTTGAAATTTCTGCATGGATGGTTAACATAAGCAGCCAAGGGCTTTTTTTTTCTTAAACATAATTTGTCACCAGATTTCAAGAAAAAAGTGACACTTTTCACCTGCATATTCAGCTGCTCTACTTCATAGGTGTTTTTTATTTGCTGGAATGAAAAATATGTAGACTCAATTCCATATTCAGATATAGTATGAAAGCAGATTGGTTTTCATACTCAGATATGAGATGTTTTTCTAATGGGCATTTTTGTTATGAAAAATCAATAGTTTAAGACTAAAAAGAATTATCCTAACCTAACCCAAACAATGAATCAGACTATCAGAGTAGCACATCTCAAGTCAGCTTTCCCTCCCTCGCCTTGAATAAACAACAGTGCCAGTTTAGTTACACTGGTGTTCATTAGGCACTAGATTTTTCCATCACTGCAGCTGATATGGGGACCTAACCTTAGCTATGGTAAGCTAAGATAAATAGGATGCGATGGAGCTGACAAAATGTGCATCTTGAAAAATGTTAAGTTCATGATAAAAGGATATTATCCAATACAAACCTTCAAAAAGACTGCGCCCTTCAAAAAGTTGCATTGATAGATCTCAGCCTTATGAGCTAAACTAATTTGCGACTGCTGAGACAGAATTTCAGTGTTTACAATTAGATTTAGCTATGACTATCATTCTCCAAATCCAGCCATTTCCATCAATGTTCCTTTGTACAACATATGACCAAAAGTCAAAAAAAAATTACATTAAACTGAACAGAAACAGAAAAGTTTTGAGTTCCCTAATTACCCAAGCCCTGAAGTCAGCTTCCTCCCACATTAGTGCAAAGTCTTTTAAATGGCCCAACATCCGCCCTTAGGTAAAGAAGTGGTATTTTTCACCAGGTATGTCAATGCTCTTGCATTTTCCATCGCATTGATCAGCGTTGACCAGGGGAACTGCCAAAGAGTCCAGACCTCCACTTTGGCAACACGGGAGGAGGATGCTGGGTGTCTACACATCAGCTGTGCTAGGGCTTTATATACATACTCTGTTGACAACTTATGTGTTTTGCCTATCTTGAAACTATCACTTCACCTAATTACTTAGAATTTTTATAAGTTGCAGAAATCTCAGTGAAAGGATGATGTGGATATTGTGATTTTCAATTTAGCAGCCTTAAAATGAGAATCATCTGGGAAATCCTTTTTGGGGAAACTACCTTTGGAATTTTACTTCTTTTGATGAAAGCTGTTTCCAGAAAATATCATCTTAATAAAACCACTGATATGCACAGCGTATACACCAGTGTAGACAGATCAAGTTCCAGCTGGTACTTTTCCACTTGATCTACGTTTACTCAGCTCAGGGTGATTCTTTGTTCCTAGTCCTGATGACTCTAAGATCTGAAATAATGTGAAAACGGCATATTCAGAAGCTCAAGGATATGAGAGCTCAGCGGCAAAAATAAATAAATCTATAAAAGTAGCACTCGCAGAGATGTACAGTTACAATCATAGATACTTTTCCATTACTGTTTTTTTTATTCCAGTCAGTCATGTTATTGATTAAAGCTGCGCATAAGGACCCATTGTGACAAATGCTACAGCTGAACAGCAGCAGCCCAAGAACAGCCTCAATAAACCGTATTTGCCATCTATTTTATATTATATTGAAGTTTAATCAGATTACTCTTTTTCTAATACTGTATGCTAACAAGCTGGGCCCAGCATCCCTCCCATTAGATTACTATCATAGCCATAATACTGTGATACTAAACAGCAATTGAAAAATGTGAAAAATTTCTCCTTAGGACTAGAGAGGGTTTTACTCTATGTCCCCTTACAATAGGAGAGAGAGAGAACTACGTCTGCTGCAGCGGCACCAGCTCTGCCAAGCCAGGGCGCCGCACTGACCCGAGAAGCCGGCACAGGGAAGGACATGGTTTCTGCATGAGGGGCACGCTAGGAATCATTTTACTTCTCAAAATATTGGCACAGGACACAGTCACAGAGCCGTCATCCAAACTTTGGGTATCACTCTAGACAGACAAAGCTTCATTTCTAAAGGGATCCCACGCCATGGTGCCTTCCTATCACAGTTCATCCTCCGCAGGAAGAGCAGGGGATGCTGTTGGCTCTCCCACAGACCGGGCTCTTCAGGTTTGGAGGTTCAGATCAGCGCCTGGTAGCCAGGGCAAGGCCTGGTGCCCAACAAGGCCCTTGTATAGGTGGGTGAGCAGCCACCTCCAGCGCCAGCCCCCTGGCTACATCCCGCGCTACAAAAGCAGGTTCCAGGCCAGCCAAAGGCGTCTCCAGCTCCGCATGGAAGGCCAGGAGCGCTGCCCGCTTCCAGCAGACTCGAATGGCAACAACAAGCAGCGCTGGCTGACGCCGCGCCTGCGGGCCCGCGAGGGCGGCAGCCGTCCCTGCGCCGCAGCCGGCGACAGCACGTTAGTCCTGTAGTTGCGAGTGCCAAGCACTTCTGCCAAACCTGCCAGCTGCTTTTCCCAGGCTAACACTGGCGCCATCCAAACCCCAGAAACCCCAGTGTGCAAGCTGGGCCAGCCATTTATTGGTATTACTACACATGGAGAGCAGGAAAGCCGTTTTGAGCAACGCTCCCACATGCTTACAACTAATCTTCCTCTCTGGCCTTAACCATCTAGGGAGATCTTTGGTGCAGCTCTCAAACTGCACATGGAAATATCACTGCCTTGTGTAGCTACAGTGAGAAGAGTTTAAGATTGGCTTTGGTGAGGACACTAGTCTATTCCAGTGGCAGGTCTGAGCCACAAGATAGCAAGATGACTCTTCATTTTAAAAAGTATTGCTTGAAAAATGAGGGGGGGGGAATGCAGATTAATTATGCTATTAATAATCCAAAACAATTCTTTCAAATGAGTTTTTTGCATATGTTGCGGTGTGTAAATGAAGCCGCCTCTTTTACGCTGTTTTAAACTGCTAACCCAAAATGCTTTGGTGGGTCCATCAGGGCAATAATGCTGCTGTTAAAGCCACCTCTCCAGCATGCTTAACTATTTGTCACAAGTCATCTATAAGCCCAGGAGAATGAAGCCAAAGGGCATTTAGGCATATTATATTGATAAATGAAAGTAAAATATTCTGAAAATAGCCTATCAAATATTTAACACACAGCCAGCTGGTTTGCTAGTGTTGTCCATCAGGGCTGCCTCCCCGAGCCCTTTGGAAGTTTTCACAGGTTAAGCACCTGATCCCAGACTCCAAATAGATGAAATACCTTTCAGTGGTAGATGTTTGTTTGCTCATATTCAACCCTAATTCAAACATGAAATAAAACTTTTTTTTTTTTTAAGTGCAAAAAGAAATCTTTAAACACTAAAAGTTGTGCTTTATATTCACAGCTTTCTCCAGAACACCAACATCCCTCCTTCCCACCACAGCAGCAAACCCTCCCACCCTCCTTTTCTGTTTCTTTGACTCATGGGTCAGTTTGCTGATTTAGTAACAGCTATAATATTGCGGGCCTTTCTTCATTAAGGAAAGCTGATTTTTCCCTTGATGATCCTACATGCTTTTACTCTATAGTCTTGTAGCTGCATTTCAACTCCGAGAGGTAAAACTGTGAGTTCCCCAAAGCCAAACATATGGCCATGGTAGTGTAAACACTCACTGTTGCATCTGTCTCTACATAGATTGCTACCCTAGATTAAAAATAATACATTGAGCTTTCTAGTTTTTAGGATATTTTTCTATGTATCTCAGAAAACGTCAAAATTTGTATTTTCACATGCAGGATGTTACTGCATTATCTGTACATACAGATCCAGGATACCACAATGAATAGTAATTCCAGCTTTTCTTTTAGACCTCAAAGCACTTCCAAGGGAGTTCAGCAATATTTTTCAGATTACATCTATCAGAAAGGCTATAGCACATTCAGAAAGTGACCTACCAAAAGCTTGAAGCGTGAGCTAGAAACAAGCCTCAGAGATCTCCTTAACATTTTCTAGCCCCAGTTCAATATTCTGACACAGAAGAGGAGGGAACTGTGGATTTTCTGGGTGTCCACTGTTCTTTTCATTGTACCACTAGTACTCACGGGAAGCCTGACGGAGAAATTTGGTAGAAGTGGCTCTGGGAGCACCGGCACATCCAGCAGCATTTTCACCTTTCATCTCAGTGGGACTTCAACTTCACTGGAATTTTATGAGGCAGCATATTATTAAAATATCATTACCATTAAAAGTAAGTGAATTTATCTGAGTATAAACACAACACTATTAAAAGAAAAATTTCCCCCACCCCTTGTATTTCAGAAGTAGGATTTTTTTTTTTTTATATGCAGTCATAAAATACCTTTAAAAAATCCATAAGCCGCTATGGAAGCTCACGTGTTTCCCAAAAACACAGTTTCTCCCTCAGATTAATATCCATGTTATTCTCTAAGTGGAGAACATGGCAAAAGGCTCTCTACAGAAGTAAATTAAAAGTGTTTTTGAAATTAGGATTGCTGTTGTGTACCGCTCAGAAACAACTGTAACTCTACTTTCAAAATACATACAGATGGGGTTTATATTAAATTAACACACACACATCCTTCCTCCCCAAATTCTGTGTCATATGTGATACATCAAGAATATTTATGTAGTTAACAGGGGAACTCCTGTTCACTCCCTTTGAAGTCAGAATATGCTTCTGAACCTTCTGTAACACAAGCCAGTTTCAAGCTGTACTCATTTGAACACTTAAAAACATAATAACAGAATGGCCATACTATGTTTTAGAAATTAAGCTTAGTAAAGAGCATTTGTCTTCCTTAAAGCTATATTCTAAACGCACAGTCTCCCTATGCTGATTATTAGCTTACAGTGAGTTTTTACCATTGAGTACCATAAGCCTCCTACAGCAAGGTCTGAGTAGGAATACTGAAACCAATATTAGAGAGTTTTGTGCAGTCTAAAATATATATTTTTTTACTTCAGTTTTCAAATATTGAGAAAAGGACTTCAAGGTAGCATGAGAAGAGGGAATGCTGTGCTCAAAATAGGTATTTTTAAAGATGACTATGTGCTTATTATTTTATTAATCTTTCTGTTAATAAGATTATTGGTCTTCATTAAGGTTTGTTATTAGTGTATTAATACAATATTCTTGATCTTTATTATTAATTTTCAGTGATAATGAATTCTTTCTAATAAGCCCCTAAACAGCTGCATGGAGGAAGAGAAACTCCCTGAAAGTCCTTCTCCAAAAAGGTCATTCTTAGTAGCTACTCTTCTCTATACTTAAAACTGATTGTGGCATTCAGCAAGTTTCATTCTGCACCTAAATTATTCAACACCTGTAGGAAGCCATCCTGAAAGCTTTTTTCACAGCACGAGATGAAACGTAAGTGGCGCATGGACACACAGTTGAAATAGCAAAGTTCCCAGGCAGCTGAACACCTGGTCAAAATTACTGCCGGAAAAGAAAAAAGAAAAAAAAAAGAGAAAAGAAAAAAAAAACAGTTGGTTAAACTCTGTCAAGTAAAGCTTATAAGTTTTAGTTAGATGTCAATAAATGGTATCATTAGGTTTTTCCTCACACTTAAATTCCTTGCTCCTTATTTTGTCATGCATAAAAGCCAGTAGCCTTCCAGATCCAGACCTCCTCTTACCAATCTCAACCCTGCTTCTGCAGGATTTGTTACTGCTGTATCTGAAACAGGGTCACACATCCAAAATTGTTCCACAGATAGATAACATAGCAGCCGGCGTGTTTCACAAGCCAAGACTTGGTCTGTTACTCAGCAGGCACTGAGGACTACTGCTATGTGAGTTTACTGCCCAAGTAGTTGTTTTGGACCAACATTCCTTTCTAAGCAATACTCTGGGAACACATGCTCTGGAAATCATCACAGACTTGTGAATAACTAAAGAAATAGGAAAGAAATACTTCAATACTGCCTTACTTACCGAAATCATGTACACAGCACTGTTAACCATGTGAAGTCAACAAATGTGAAGTCAAAGGCAGCCCTAGTTATTTGCCGTATTTAGCCACACGTATTAAGCCAAAAATTAGATTGCTTTTCATGGTAGAAATGATAATCTGAATAAACTTAATGGGATCGTTTTGCCAAGAATGAAGCAAGTTCAATTTTCTTCACATTAGGTTTTTAACTAAAGCAACACAACACCACGATCCCATCCCAAAAACTCACAAGTGATACAGACATATACAAACACACCCAAAGGAAGGAGGTTTTTTATATATATATATATATATATATATATGTATGTATACACATACACACACACATATATATATACACACACACACTCTCCAAAGGAAGGGGGAAAAAAATCCCACACACATCTGGGATGGGTATATTTTATTATCTCAACAAGAGGCATTCTGAAATATTAAGTCTTAAGAGCTCATTAAGATAGCGCAAGAGATGCATTCACAAGGGAGTATAACAGTGGCTCAAACTGCACTATTTTCTTTAGTTAAGCTATCAAATGCCAATTATAATCTATCAGCTAAAGTTATTTTAGGATAATCTTTCCCTGACATTTGCAGTAATCATTCTTCCATTTGGTAAAAGCATCAAGTGAGAGATCATACTTTATATGCAGTTATTACAGATCACTATGATTGTAAAATACCATTTAGGCTAATCTTTTCTTTGACATGTTTATGAAAAGAGAGACTGTTTATATTTTTCCCTTCCTCTTAGCTAACCGCCCCCCTCCAAAAAAAAAAAAAAAAGTCTGATGAATCTTTTTAAATGTGCTCTGTTATAGAAACAGACACTTAGTGAAGAGTAAAAGTCTAGTGCTGTTATTTCATAAAATTTTAAAGTTCAGATGAAATACTGCTGGGCAAGTGCTTTTACAGATGGTTTCCTATATATAAAACCAGTTGCACATAATATCAGTTCCATTACCAGATTACACAGAGCACTTGATCTCCGTACTTCAAATAAACACCCATAGACAATGACATGAAAGAGAAAGATTTAAAAAAATGAGACTTATGTTACCTCTAGCCTTTTTGGGGTTCTGTTACAGCCATTACCTTAATTCATTATTTCCTAAATTTTTGAACCAGTGATTTTAACACCTGCGTATTAAAAACACTTTCCATAGATAAAATAGATGAGAGAAATCAGATGATTTACACAAACTGAGGTGACTGAGATTAAAAGGTATGACGACTGCTACACTACCTCAGAAAATTCTGTCCCATTCACTGAACAAAACCAAGCCCATCCTCCAGGATGGATATAGTGGATACAGTCAGGATACACAGTTGAGATCACAATAACGTTAAATATTTAGGCCTGAGGGTAAACAGATGGAGTAGGCCCCGGGGTAAGCAGGGGCAGCAGGCCTGAGGTAAACAAAGGCAGCAGGCCTGAGGGTAAAGAGAGGGAGTAGGCCTGGGGGTAAACGGAGGTCAAAAGGGCAGTTTAGGAGTGATAAATTCATCAGAATCTCATAGATTATTGAATGTTTTAGAGGTTACAGAGACTCCCTCCTAAGGGCTCTTGAGCTCTTGACTGCATCTGTGTAACAAGGATTTTGGAAGAAGCAGTGTTTTTTTCACCATTTGACTCACAGAAGTGAAAAACAAACCAACTACTATTTTAAGGTCACATCAATAAAGAGAAAGAGTTTACTAAAGTTGGATTTGTTTATACTCCTACAATAAAATAGGAAATTATAAAAATAATATCAAGATGATATAATGTATCGTTTTCATACTAAGCTAATCAAGTTCCTAACACTCAGAAATTGGCTTTGGCTCTCATGCATTAGTTCATATGTTTATTTAATATCCCTATTCACTTCAGTATAGCACTCAATGTTTCTATCTGCCTACAACGGCTCTTCTGGAATGGCTACAGACTGTTTCAGCAATATGCACTAAATACTTCTGTTTAGAACAGTGCACAAAGCTCCAAACTCCACTCAAGTGTGCCCTTTGGAGACCCCTGAAGACTCTAAAGACCATCTTTTCTTCAGAAAATACAAATATATATTATCTGGGGTAGTGCTGGACTGGGCAATTTTAGGCTTTTCCTCTGAAAAAAAGATTAAGTTGAAACTGCCTACTTGCAGTAAACAATATGAAAAATGAGATAT
>NW_010587099.1:132311-160184 GCF_000705375.1 Tinamus guttatus | reverse complement strand
GGAAAGGAAAGGAAAAGAAAAGAAAAGAAAAGAAAAGAAAAGAAAAGAAAAGAAAAGAAAAGAAAAGAAAAGAAAAGAAAAGAAAAGAAAAGAAAAAAAGAAAAGAAAAGAAAAGAAAAGAGAAAAGAAAAGAAAAGAAAAGAAAAGAAAAGAAAAGAAAAGAAAAGAAAAGAAAAGAAAAGAAAAAAGAATATGCGATTGGACACCCTTGGACACAGATTTAGAACAAGATCCTTAATAACATGTTATTTCTTGCACATCAGATAGCTAATAAAACCCAAACCTTTTCAACTTTTAATAATTTACTGAATCTTGAGTAGTCCTTTCATCAAGCTAATCACACTACCTCTTTATCAACAGGTACTAACCTCAGCTGCTGGATCCTAGAGCACAGGAGACAGCACTTGGCAATCCATTGCTGTACTTTCATAGCTGGCAGAGCAAAGGCATCTCAGAATGCTTCTAATGTTTAAGGCTCCTTTCATTAAGAGAAGAGGGAAACACCACAGCAACAGCCACCTCTGCAACCCTTCCCTGAACACGTGCACAATTTTTCCTGTGGATATGTTCAAGGCATTCGGCAAAGACAAGCACACTAATAGACAGCTTATAGTCCCAGATAAAGGAAAGATTTCTTAGGAAAACTGCACACTGATACATAAAAAGGATTCCCATGCAAATAAGATGATATTTTGTCTATGTGCTTTTTTCTACCTGCATGGACTGCACACCATCATTTTTGGTTTTAAGAGAATTAAGAAAGGTCAGTTGTCCCTTCTGATAAGGCTAAGTCACCTTATTTTATCATCAAACACATTTTAATGTTTTCAAATGTAATCCCTGAATATCCTTTTCTAAAGCCTCTTAGTCAAAGGGCTTGTTCCTGTGCCTAAAACAGTTATGTTTAGAGGCACATTCCTTCACACGCACTCTTGCCCCATCTTCTCACTCCTGTTAATAGGAACGAGACAAGAGAAAAGACTTTGTAAGTTACATCACGCACATTTCAGATGAGGCCTGTTCTAACATTTTGCCACAAATCCAGCAGCTAATTTCCAATAATGTTTTTTTAATGCATATTTACTCAGACTGCAGTTTGTGTCAAAAATGGCACACAAATTCGATAGAGAAGAGCAACTTTTCCTTAACATGGCTGTGTCCCTCCCATGAGGAGGTGATGAGCATGATCTGCTTTGCTTCTGTGGAAAACATGCAGAAGTATAATGGGAGAAGGGAAAAGAGTGCAATGGGTGAAGGGAAAGGGCATGGTGACCTTCACTTTGACAGGGTTCCGACATTAAAGATTAACACATGCTCTATCCCAAAGGCTCCTTTCCAAACACACTCAGAAATGACATTTCTGCATGAGTGCTAGTGGTGCCTAAAATGATATTTTAACTAGTTAGTTTGAGATAAATCACTGCAGTCCTCTCGGAGGACACTTACATTGGTTTAAACATTATTTAGATTGCACAGTCACTACCAGAGACAACCACAGCGCCTAGGTGCTGCTGCTCCATGCAGAGGGCACCTGGGAAGGCCGAGCAGAGGGTGACTGTGCCCGCGCCTCCGGTGGGCACCCGGGTCTGCTGGGCAGTGTCATGAGCTTGTTGATGCTCAAGAGCAACCTGCAGTGCTGGCAGCAGGTGTCTCCCGACCCCGCACACTCCTGCCATGCCACAGAAACCTTCTCATTAATGGTGCATCGCAGTCTTCCTTGAATAGGGTTCGTCATCTTCCCTTGATGGACACAGAAATCAACCAAGAGGAAGAGCCACTGTCAAAAAACTGAGCAGTAACTCAGGGACTAGAATCAGAAACAAAACAACTGATTTCAAAACTTGCGTGGAGCCAGGTAATTAGCTGATTAAGGGGAGACTGTAGCATCCTCTATCACACTGAAACTCTGTATCTGCATTTGTTATAACAAGAGTTTCTACATCTCCCTCACTGTCCCTCCTCTCTAGAAATAAACACATCTGAAGGAAACAAGAAAGGATCGATTTGCAAAGACAGGTGGAAACTTAACTCCAGAACCACAGAGAAATTGTGAATAGAGTATTTTTATCTAGGTAATACTCGTGAGCTAGAACACTGACAAGGACATATTGTAAACTGCAGACTCTGAAGAAAAATTCTTGTGCTAAAATAGAAGAAGCACTGTTTAATTACTTCACCGATTTCTCTCCAGGCAAAAGCATCTACTGAGTAAATAAAATATTTCAGCGTAGAGCTGTGATTTCTTATAGCTCTAGCTTTGGCCAGGTTGACAAATAAAACTAGCATAAAGCTCAAAACCTGGGAGGCAAACAGTTATCTCATTAAAGTGCAGCACATTAACTTGCAGCCATCAGCTCTGCTGCATGCTGTGCTGTGAATAAATTAAATGTGAATTCAGAAGCATTCTGGCTGGCTGTGTCTGACAAGCTTTATTACCATGCATACACGAGCAATCGCTTCCCAGTCTTACAGGGAAAAAAGCATCTAGGAAGCAAAGGCAAAAGCACCCAAGTTTATCTTCTCGGACAGTGTTGTGGCTAAGATCCTAAAACCGGGGAAGGCCTCATACAAACATTTTGATGGCACAAATACAGTAGGACTGATCTTTTGGACAGCTGTCAGTGAACCAGATATTTTGGTGACCTACCATTAGAAGTTTCTCCTTGTGGCTGTACCTACTGAGTGGCTGTTATACAAGCACTGTCTATACTCACACTCACGAAAATACAACGTGACCAACCAATATGTTGGTGTGGGCTAAGTCAGGCACATATCACAATGTCAGCCACTGAATAATGCATTTTCCTTGGGGGAGAAGGAAATATTTCTTTATCTTCTTCGTTTCTTTGCTACAATCTCTCATGGTATTAATAAGCCCTTTATCCTGGCACTAAGAGACTATAAGAGAAATATTAGATATATTTCATCTGTTTTGAATGAGGCAGTAGTTTACTAAGGCAAACATGGATCAAAATTTCCATTCAATGGTCTTTTACTAAGTTCCATTATACTAATAAAAACAAAACAAACAAACAAAAAACAGGCTTTGTGTCCATCATTTTAACATTTCTAGATATGAACACAAAACAGATTTTTTAAAAAAATTTACATAGGTGAAACAAACAGAAAATCAGCATATGAATGAGGACAGAAGTGTGACAGTCATCAGCTGCCTCAGGTCTTCCAAGCGTGAATATGGGAGAACTAAAAATGCAGGCAACCAAGACTTAAGATATACAGTTGGATGATCCAACATAAAGAAGGAATGCATACAAATATACTCACAAGCTTTATTCTTGTGCATAGAAAGTGTTGCTGGGGCCTCATATTTATGCATTCATACATGATCTGAAGTTCCTGAAAGACTGGATTATAGGTTTTATGGAAATGATATTATGATGGTCAAAGAATACAAAAGAACAAAATTTGGACAATTGGCATAACCATAAAGAGAAGCACACAAAACCATTTTCTTCAATTAAATCTAACACCTTGACCTCTGTGAAAGTAAAATTCTATAGCTCTGCATTTATCTAAATAGGCAGGCACTTTAAGTCATATAATCATAGATGTCAGAAAGTCTTTGGCATAAAAGCACACTGTTTTCTAATTATTTCAAAATGATGGGGAATTAAAAATTAACCTTTTGTTCATCAATATTTCAAAGTCCTATTAGGTTCCATTCAGCAGAGAATGGCCTTAGCTTGCATGCAAGAATGTCTTACAGAACAATTACAGCAAAACTGGGGAGGATGACAAGCATTAAATTCAAGAAAGCAGAAGGACACGGAGTTTGCCAGTATGTAAATAGTTCCAAAGCCACTGTGCATTTCGCTGCCAAAAGTTTAACTCTACATCTTTATTTGCACACTTAGAAAGGCTATTTACAGCAAGCAACTCTGGCAATAAGGTTCCTGTGTCCATTCCATTATGTGTCCACATAAGTAAAATTTAATTTCAAAAGCAGAATCACAGTGAAATGAAGCAAGACTCTCCCTTCAGTTTGACTGACCACACCGGCATTAATTTGAACTTGGTCTTCCAAGAGAAAACATGCTCAGTACATCCTTCCTATGCTTCTCACCTGACACACATTCTTCAGGGTATTACCCCTGATCACTCATCTCTCCAAACACCAACTTCAAGTCCTCCAGAACAATACCACAACTGGAAACAAACTGCGGCATTGAGCGGATAATCATAATCTGGCTTTATCAATTCACAAACTCTAGTTTCATTTTAGAATTCCTTTTAACTTTCACTCCAGACTCTCACCTTGTCTCTCTCTCTCTTTTTTTCCTCCCTACCCCCAAAATCAAGAAGGAAAAGAAATACCTTTGTCTTTGTCCAGAGGTGGTTATCATTTATCCTCAGTAACGACAACTCCTGGCCAAAGCCAAGGCTTGATAATGGTTCTCAACCACGCAGCAAAGAGAAACATTCAGTGGCAACAGAGCAACAGATGAAGTAGAGAGAGATGACACTGGAAATAGCAATTCATAAATGGAAAATAGAAAAAAAAAACAAAGAAAAGACAGGAAGAGATATTGCAATAAAACAGACCATCTCTAGCAGAAGAGACTAGACATAAACAGAAGAAAAGGCTGAGCAAGAGGACAGAAATAGAAACAGTCATAATAACCTTGCCTACAGCACAGATTTTCATCAGAGCCAGAGAAATGGAGAGATGGTTTTCCATACAGGCATTTGTTAGGTTGCCTCAGATGATCCATGCTTTAGTCTATGGGTAAGACATGTGCATGCTTTGTGAAATTGCTGTTAGTAATCGGAGTCCACACATAAGCAGAACTCTGGAGACAGCAAGCTTTAGCTATCTAGCAAGGCTTTGTGATGAAGAAATGGCCCTTGACTTGTGACTCTAAATCCTGTAATCTTGTAACCTAAAAGGAAGTATCAACACCGAATTATTCCCAGGAAATATGCCCTCAGACATTGCTATTGGCATTAAGTGTAATCTTACAAACATGCAAGCTCAAAGCATGGGACTGCCTGATAACTACGTGCAACAGGAAGTTTAGTTAGAGCAGAAGGTCTGTAGAATTAAAAACACCAGGACAGAGACTCACAGAATGGTTGAGGTTGGAAGGGACCTTTAGAGATCACAAATCACATTTCTTCAAATTTTCTTTCCCCCATCATTTTTTTTTGTAATTTGTTGTGGAAAAAATAAATTAAGAAAAAAAAAATCACTTATGAATGATAATGATCAAAGTCTATTTTAAACACTTGGGAAATGTCTAGACATTACAGCAAAATGTCTATGCAAGAATCTGGATAATGGAACACTGTCTCAAGGGTACTTTAATTTACAGGAGATAAAAGTACTTTAATTTACAAGAAAGTTCATAAATTGCTTTGATAAAAACATCTTTGTCGAACAGCAAAGCTAAGCAACCAATACAAAACACAAGCTGAGCAGACATTACTTAGGTATATTCTTTCTGAGAGTCCCAAAAGGAGTTCTTGTCTGAAGAAACCCTCTTTTCAGATGTGCTAGGCAGGTACCACTACACCAAAGCTTCTGTATCATATGACAGCAAGCCTTATGCTTGCCCAGCAAGCAGTGCAACACCAAGCAAGGTCCTCCACACCGTTTTTTTTTTCCTAAAAAACTCGGAAGTTTACCGAAGCTTATTGAAGATCTCGCTGTAAATCTTGGGTTTGCTAGCCACAGGCAGCCTCTGCCCTTGACAACTTTTACAACCGTAAGGAGGGACAACAAATGAACAGTGTTGGAAGAAAGCTGAAAAAAACCAACGCTGCTAAATACTGTGTATGTTTATTCCAGGGTTACAGTTCTACAGTTATTTCCAGGGACACCCTCAGCTTTCCCAGATAGAGGCTTGTTGTAACTCAGGATCTGATTCATAGAAGTGACTTTGTACTGGTTTCTAGCAGGTGTTTGATCATATTTTTGTACAAATTCAACAAGACTTCAAAATAACACATCTCCTAACTACTCTCCTCAGAGAGAGGAGCCTCTCTCTGAGAGAGGGCACAGACTGTGTGGTCTGTGCCCACCTACAATGCAGAGCAAGTCCAGGCTTTCTTTAAGCTTGCAGCCCTTTGAGTGTGCACAGCAGGAAGACGCATGGGTTTGACCTACCTGCCGCTGGGAGTATGTTTTTCATGATGTATTTCAAAGAACTAACTTTCAAAATTTAAGAAAAAAATCGCAGTTGCTAAAACATCTCTCTGGAGGAGAGGTGAGTGAACAGTCTTAATATGTACGATGACTGAATGACAGAGTTCTAGTATGAATGATACTAATGCTTCTACTGAGGATTGCGGATGTAATCTAGATACAAAGTCCTATGTTCAGATAGTTACGATATTTGATAGTTTAGTTTCTCAGGTATTTTCATAACTATTTCTCAGCTCAATGGCATATCTAAATTACCGTGCAGAGCCAAGGACACTGCATACTCCCAACTCAAATCTATGAATTAAGTAAACTGAACTTGGAGTAAGAAAGAAATTTCATTTTTAAAAGACCTTTACACCGCACAAAGGATAAGTAATTGAGAATATAACTTTAGATGAAAACCTAGCACAATAGTTAGAAAAGGAATAAATGGATGATTGCATATATATGTAGAGGTGTGCAGGATTTCTCTGTGTGGGACCTTAGTTACCTTGCAACTCATACAGCAATCTTTATAAGGCAATGAGGAATCCTTGCAAACCCCTGCTATATCCTAGGCCTATTCATTGCCCTCTCCACAAATCTCTGAATCTGATCAAATTAGGAAACCCAAGTAGAGTAAGACAGTCAGTATTCTGCCCTGTGCTAGCTAAGGAGGAGTTACCATGGACTTGATCATATAATGACACTCCATTCGAAATGTTTTGAAAGCATAAAACATGTGATGTCCTCACACAAGTCCACATGCATTTATTTAGAGTTCAGATAGGTCAGTTTAGGACAACATGTCCATAGAGTTCAGCACAGGCCTAATTCTGATTTCCAGAGATTGAGCTGGTAAACTCAGAGGACATTTGAAATTTCCACATTTAAATCTTTACCAACTGCCAGGAAAATAAAACCACATAAGAATGTTATTTGAGCAAGGGCCAGCAAAAAGTCTCAGAATGGCAGGTATGTTCCCCTGTTAAATACCACAGAAAAACATTTGCATTCTACAAACTACCACTTGATATTAAACACCTGAAAGCCTGAAAAAATGCATGAAAATCTGGCACTTGCACCTTAAAAAAGGAATTAAACATACATACTTGTATATACCTTTTGCTGACTACTTAATGAAAACCTAATCACTTATTTAAAACAAAAACCTCGCATAAGGCAGAGGTTACTCCTAGCACAATTGAGTGATGCATTAGTTACTTTATGTGTTACTTTATGTGGATGCATAAATAGCTGATTCACTTCACTTTGTGAAGTGTGTGCGCACACACACACACACACACACACACACTCACATATCTATGTTTTTTCTCATCATCTTGTAACAGAATTGTTTATACTGCTGCTCCTTACACTCTACAAACTTTATGAAGTTCAGACAAGTCTTTTGCAAGCAAAAAGCCTTTTCACAAATCATCTGTGAAGCCTGGATGCCTCACCTGACGTATACAAACCCAACACATTGCAGTGAAGTGTTGACCATGGGCTTTACAGTCGCCATGTTTTGTATACATTTAATCAATACACCTAGTGAAGTGAGTTCAGGTACATACTCCAAGCATACAGATTCACTCTTCATATTACACAGCTTAGTCCACAGTTTGCTTTGAAAGAGCATGACTAATAATACTGCCTGCATTTTGGGACCTACTTATCAGTGAGATTCATCACTGTTCTCCTAGGAGTAGTCCTTACAGAACGCAGTGGTGAGTAAACTCCTGCAGATTAGTTTTACATGCATGCAATTGCTTCCCAAAAGAAAGACTGTATCAGTGCTCAGTAAAGTTTACCGGGTCATTGCATTCAATAAATATCTTCACACACATTTAACTTACTGTTTCCCAATTTTTTTCAACCTACTGAACCATGATCATAGAAATATCATACCTATTCACAAAGTGACACTTTGTTTCGAGGATATAAGCTTGAATTTGAACATGAGAAAATGAGAAATAAAATATCTTGAGGGTACAACTAAGCAAATATAGTACTTGAAGGACTAAACATCAGCCAAAAAATCTCAATACAAGTTACTAAATATAAGGCATTTTTCATGCCTTCAACAGCATTATCTTCCTGCTAATCTCCTCTGAGACAGTCTGTGCTTTTAAATTCATTCTAAACTGCCCATATTTTAGATCTTAATCTGCTTGAGGGTAAACAAACATCCAAACAAGTCTAACAAGTCTGAAGGAAACAAAAAAAAAAAAGGTTGAAGAAATTGAAAGAAATAGTTTCAGCTGCAGTTAAACATTCCTGATTAACAGTGCTACAATTATCAGTCCTTGTCCAACCTGGAAAGCAAAACTGTGTTACCCCAGGTATTTTCTGCATTTTGCCCTCAGTGAGTATTTTCAGAAATCAGAATCTGTTCCTGACTTCTAAAACCAGACTTAGGCTTCTAAGAGACTATGATTCACTTCCTTTGAACACCTGTAAGTAAATCAGCTATTTGTGCATCCACATAAAGTAACACATAAAGTAACTAATGCATCACTCAATTGTGCTAGGAGTAACCTCTGCCTTATGCGAGGTTTTTGTTTTAAATAAGTGGTTAGGTTTCTGTCACAATTATCTCAATAATCTCTGCAAAATTGCGATAGTACTGCACTTTTCAGGTCTTGAAGAAAAATACATAAAGTATTAATGCTGTTGGACCACTGATTCTAAACTAGCAAAACATGCTGGTTTAGCATGTTTAGCATGTCTAGTATAGAGAGTATTCCCTCTTGCTGAAATCAGTAAAAGTTAGCATTAATTTTTTATGTGAGATCACCTATCAATCTAAGCTTACACTTTTTTATTGTTCAGGCATGCCTACAAGATGTTATTTTTTGAGAAAAGTAATCTTACATGGTGTGTTTACAAAACAGAAATACCTGAAGGTATTTGTATTGATCCTATCTGCAGATTCACACCAAAATCATATTAGAACAAGACATAGGATGTTCAACAAAAAATGCCCACAACCAGCTAAAAAGGAGTGGATTTAAAACTCTGGAAGCTGAAATCTATATAGTTCTCTAACATTTTCACCTCATCTTGGCTCTTTTTCAAGAGTCTCCACCTTGTAAGACCTACTTCTGATTTAAGTCCATTCTTAAAGCAAAATGAAATATGCAGCAGAATGTGATTTTTTTTACACTACAGATGTCACAGAAAATGAAGCTTACAACTGGAAATCTGTTCATTTTGAAATAGCTTTAAAATAGAAGCTTAATGTGGAAAGTGTCAATGGAGTGAAACATACTGCAGAGAGGTGTTCAGCTCCCCACAAACGTCCTTTATGAGAAATGCCCTATTTGTAAAATAGGCTAGAAACCTCTGAGATCTGGAAAAACTTGTAGTAGAAAAGGCAACTTAAACCACAGAGACTTTCTGAAGAAAACAGATGGGCACTTCCCACAATCTTGAAAAAATCCAGCACGGCTCCATGCAGCAACACCAAACCATCTAGAATATACAGTAATATTTCACTGATATTAAAAAAAAAAGGAAGAAAAAAAACTTGTTGCCATTTTTAGTAGTCAGAAACCGCAACAATATTCAGAGAATAAAGCAGATTTGCTCACCTATTCTTTCACTTTCCTATGAGCCTTCACAGAGTTATTGTTGGAGAATAAAATAATGGTAAGATGGGCAATGGGTCCAAAACAGTACATTTATTTTTATGATGCTTTAAACAACATCTTAGTTTGAAATAAATTCTTCATTTTTATGTATCTTGACATTATGGAGTTAATACATTTAAATTGACTCAATAAAGTGAAACTTTTCATTTCAAGTGAGGTAGTTTATATCTGTCCAATCCAAATAAAGTCTTCCTTTTTTTTTTTCTCTCCCTTGGTTTTTGACAATTGCCAATGAACTAAAAGAAAAAAACCCACAAACTTATTTTACAAGTTCTTCCCCTGATAATATGCAATTTTCTGAGATACAGAGAATACTATTATAGAACTCTAATAGTTCTATAATAGGATTTCAGATTAGGTTCACTGGCCACTAAAGCTATAATACAGAGTGGCTACTCATACTGGACTGCTGCACGCCACAGCAGAACACCATATGAGGGGCTCTGCAGCAACCTTGCAGCTTTGTGCTGAGGTGGGGGCATTTTTTTCCGGGGAAAACAAACAAACAAAAAAAATCCCACTCTAATCATGCTTTAACAGATTTAGCTTCTCCATGCATCAGTTGTGCTAGCAGCTTCTTTGATAAAAATGTACCATTTAATTCCAAGCCAAATACATATGCAGTGAAAACTACATTTTTATTTCACTTTCTGACTACCCCCAGAGCATGCTGTGATAGTTATGTTCCTACTGGTGAGCCATCCTGAGGAAAAAATTGCTCATATTCTTTAATCAGACTGAAACATTTTCATACTCTGTCAGAAGAGACACCTTCACCAAAAATATGAATCTCATAGGGTCTCTTTAACACCACATTTCTTTACGGTCTTGATATAGCAAATAGCTTCCTCTGGATTTCATTATTTCTAATATCACCATAAAATGTGTTATTAAAAGTTTTAAAAGGACAGCTTATTCTCAACTTAGGGGATGTCATCTTAAACTGAATCCTGAATCTGAGTACACTGGGGCACAGCATATACCCAGGAGCAGCAAAGACACAACCACAAACTGTCCTCTTCCCTGGGGCTAGGTATTTCATCTGCTTAATGTTGTAAAATTCCATGCTGGCATATTACATGCTCTTCTTTGGCAGCCAGATTTGTATGGAGTACGGGACAGTAAGAAACACAGTCTCTTACACAAAATAATATTGCAATGTCTGATAAGTTAAATATCCTTTGAAAGGCATGTCTTTACAAGGCTATAATGTTGATTATACTAGAGAAGGAAGGGCTGTCTATGTAGTAAAAACAGAACAACAAATACCATGCTAGTTGTTTGGAGTTTGTCTTTTTCTTCTTTTTCTTTTTCTTTTTTTATTCTTTCCTTTGCAGATTAAAAACACGCTCAAGAAATAACCATCACTCCCTAAAAGCAAAGGGTAATTTAATATCATATCAGCTCCCTGCTAGGCATCACAGTATCTTAATAACATGCATTCAGGAGCAGTGCAAATTAAAACTAAGATAAATTATTTTTAGGTATATATGTTGGGAAGATAAGCTTTAGAAAGGAAGACACTAGTCCCTTTCTTCCCCACATCACTGAATGTCTAAGTTAGGTCTTCATCCTCTGTCAGGCAAGACACTCAAGGAAAGGTCTTTGACAAATTTTCCTCTCTGCCTGCTTGGACCTCGCACAGGTTCTTCCATGTGGCTAAGGCTGAACAGCAGGCAGACCAGCAAGGACAGTGTAGGCAGGAGCCAGAAACGATGATTCAGCCTGCCTAGCTCAGGAATGATGGGAAGCAAACTGTACGCAGCCTAGCTGTCAGGCGACGGTCCTGTGACAGTGCTTGGTTATGTGTTCCCCATAGCTCGAGGACAGCTAGCCTACAAATATTACCATAATTGGGAGAGTAGTATTACATTTAGGTGCAATATATTCCTCACATTTGCCCCTCTGATTTTTCTTTCAAGACAAGATGTGGCTTAATTTCAGGAAAACATTAAGGCATTAATTTAAATCTCAGCTGAATTACAGCAATGACAAGTCTAAACTGTGCTCCTCATGCATCACTTTCTCAGTGCTATTTCTTAAGGTGCAAGTAGGTCTACTGATGCAAAGACTCACTAGTGAGAGAAAAGAGTTTAAAATTTGGTTTTCTATGGTGACTGATTGCTGCATAGCTCTTAGGCTCCAATTCAACAGTCTAGGTGTTGTTACACACCAAGCTGTCTATAAGGAAGCCCCAAGGTCATAGATCTTGGCTCTTTACCAGACTAGGCTACCGAACACAAAACTTCCCTGAAGAGCAGAATTCACAGAGCTTATGATACCACCTGCAGAGAAGAGCTCATAGCAGGTCAAGCCATGTAAGGCAGTTAAATCATCTCAAACTCACCCAAACCTTTCAGACAGCATGGAAAAAAACATCTTCCCAAGGTGCTAGCAGCATGAATTTTTACAAGACAAGTTACAGTAACTCACACACAATTTGCATTAGCAGCTCTCTGAATTTAGAGTATCTACTCCAACCTTGCCCTTGAAGAAGGATTATAAACAATCTTAATTGCTATTCCCTAATTTAGTCCTCCTAAATATTCTTTTGCCAGAAGGTGACCGCAATTTGACAGAAATCAATGAGACATGGATCAACACTTCTCAGCCCTTAAGCATTTTCTAAAAGCTCTCCATAAAAGGTTCTCTCACAAGTAAACCATCACTAATGCACTGTCAACCCACTGCAGGGAGCTCCTCACACAGCTGCTGACCGAAACGCGCTGGCATCAGTTAGACACTGTCCATGGGCAGTGGCATTTCCTAGAAGGATGGATGACTGAGGCCAGCAAAGAGAGCTGAGAGGCAAAGTCAGCGTGGGGTGGCAGTGAAGCTGTGCTAGGCTGAAGCTTCAAACAGACTGAGTATGCTTGGTTCCCCTGGAGCAATCAAGCATTTACATGTGGATTATCTTAATATATAGTCCATTACAATAACTGCAGTTGGTTGAAGAATTATTAGCTTTCTGCTTAGGTTTCCTGACAATCAATATGGATAGGACACAAAGAGTAAGAGTTTCTGAGGTCAGCCAGAACTCCCACTTGTTAACATGATGGTTTCATATTCTACTATAAGCCAAGCTTAAAGGGGCTCAAAGAAATTATATCTCATTCTTCTCTTTGAATGGAGCATTGTGTTAATCCAACATCTTTTTTTTTCTCATTATAACTATAACATCACCTTTTATTGATTGTTCCTCATTTCCAGAGTTATGCCCAGATGTACACCAGTCCTTTGTAGCACCTTTACCACTTCCCTTCCTCTCCCCACACTTCATTATAATCAAGGGAGTTTGTTACCTCCCTTCCGTCTTCTGTCTGTCTTTCTAGCACGGATAAATACAATGCACAGTGTGTGGCCAGGTAAGGTTACTGCAGCCAGAGTTTAGCCTACAAAGCTTCTCAACACACAGCTGAAAACTGCAGTGACTATTTCTTCCCTGAGGTCTCACACATGAAAATCACAGCCATCATCCTCCCCATATCTCTTCCTGCACTACCAGTCCTAAATTTCTTTTCTGCCAAATAGGCAGCTTTCAAATAATTTTATGGTTCACCCCAGCTTATTCAGTTGCATTTTTACTCAAATGTTTGTTTCACTATGGTCCAATAAGCACTACTATTTTACTTGTGTTCATTTCCATTTTTATTTCTACAATAATTCAATGAGGACTCAATTTTATCAATTCAGTTCCATCTTCTTCTGAAATACTTTAAAACTGACTGGTTGTAGACACTACTGACAAGATAAAAACCCATTTATTGTTGTCCTGATATGCCTTTAGATAAATAAATAAAGTGTTGCCAAAGTCTTTCATCAGCAACCCTAAAATACTTGAAGCTCACTTCTCTGAAGGCAACATGAATTCTCTGTCAAAAGTGGCAAGCAAGGAGAATGTGACAGCAGGCACAGTCCTACTTGCAAATATCATATTATGCCATCAGCAATTTCATATACTAATTTAAATTTGGTAGCTATAAAAATATCTTCAACCAAAAGTTTTAATTTGTAGTATCCTAGCTTGGATACTTCACAATGCTGTATAACTTGGTCTTACCAGAGGATCATGGAAGCACAGCTACATTCTGCCAGGAGTTCATGTAAGCCTTTTTTTGTACATGGTACATGTACATAGAATTCACTTAAACTTTTTCCTAATAAATTTTGTTGTTTTCATATTTTTTCAAGACGGATCTTGGCAGCAATGCTATACAGAAAATTCTTTCCAAATAAGGATCCCAAGGACAAAATGTAATAGAAAGTGATACCACCATGATGTACATTTTGAGAACATACATAAGAATTACCACCACCACCAAAAAAAAAAAAATCTTTCCAGAACGCCCATATAAATTCAGCAGCTAAAGTGCCTAGGTATATTCATTTATTTAGCAGTAAAATGTCCATTTATTATTGTGAATTTCACCTTTTTTTTTTTCCTAATAGCTGTGTAATACCTATGCATCCTTTTTCTCAGCACAGATTTACCTTTGCTTTTGCTCAAACCTTAGCAATGAAATCAGTCAGAAAATTGCTCCCAGGATGTGTGCTAGATGCTTTCTGAAGCAGTGCTTTGCAAGATGATGGAAATAAAGCTGGTAGCATTCATCATCTAATCTGCAGATAGGCACTTGAGTTTAGGAGCAGATATTTAGACTCAGTAGTCTCAAAAACTCCATTTCTTTATCATGCTTTAGAGAAAGTACATGATGACACCTAGGTTGATACAAAAAAAAAAAAAGAAAAAAACAAATAAACAAAAATGACAAGAGAGCACAGTGGGTGTCTCTATAACCTTTTCCTCTATATGAATGTACAAGATATGCTAAAAGGTATTTCTATGTCTTATATGGTTACATATGTAGTGGAGTCTGCCAGTATCCCTCTCATTAACTCATCACAATCACAGAAAAACAAGGGTCTCAACTAGCACCATGAGCCAAAGTGTATCTGTCTGATGACTTCAAAGTATAATAGTGAGATCCCAAATACTGCTTTTCTCATCTAGTTTTTCCTTAATCTGTACATAGACCATAATCAAAGACAACAGAACTTTTGATAAGGGCTAAATTTTAAAGCTTTTGATTTTTTTTCCAGCTCTTTGAAGACAGTTTATAGTTTCTTCCATGCAGCTATTTCACAAAGGTTCAGTTAACGACTGGAAGCAACCAGCTTCATCTGGTACTCATCTTTTTGACAAATAAGTTGCACTTGGCATTTTAGAGGGCCATATTTAAGTCCATCATCATCTAATCAGCATTGCTTTCTTCATCTGCTCAGAGCAATTTATTCATCGAGAGCTAACCAAAATAAACTCAGTTGCACACAGCACAGTAACATACACCGTACCGAACAAAAATGCAGTGTTATTGCTCTGATTTAGTGACACTTCATACAGATCTGCACTTACACAAGGTACAAAGTAGTGGAAAATTAGACCCAGCAGTCTCAGACATTAAAGCTAAATCTGATCCTGGTGGCTGGTGAATTGTATTAAGCAGCAAAATATTCAGAAATATTTACCTGTGGACTGGGTTGAGCTACTGCAAAATACCTATTTCTAGCATATTAATATTTGCTTCCCTCCCTCCAAATGGCATTTTTTTGTTTGTTCATATATTAGTGGCAGTTTTGGAGATGCATCCATTTGCCTCCTACATTAAGAGGGTTCAGAGTTTTATATCTAAAACTGAGATGTGATTGCATCTCCCCACTTATTTTTGAATGTGTTGTTAGAACATGCCTCCATATTTCTACTAGCTTTATATATTCTCTAATACAGTGTTCGTGGTCAATATCTCACACTGTTAAAACAGAGTTGAAATGACCCAGAGGAAAAGTCTGTGTAAAATGGATCGCGTTCAGTTATTTCGTTTGTTTGTTTTCTTCTTCTGTTCTGGGAAGAGCAGGGGAAGCAAATGCCAAAAAAAGATAAAATCCACAGCTGTGAAAAAGACCCTGTCGACTTATTGTTGCTTTGAACTTACTGGAGAAGCAGGCTGGACTGGAGAGAGAGACCAATGCAGGGCTTAGTTCCTCTAGGGTGGTGGTACAATGCATGAGATTTTGAAAGATGTATTTAACTCCCAAAGCAGAAAAACTGATTGATATGAACTGGGAATAGCTATTTAGCATGGCTGCCACGAGTGCTGGAAGAAAGAGGAGGACATCCATGAGCCCCTGAAAGTCAGCAGCACGCAGCAAAAGGCTCGACAGCCCAGGAGGCCGGGAGCAGGAATCACATCGCAGCTGCACAGCCAAGCTCAGCCATCATTCAGGGGCATTCAGGCTCCAGTTAGCGCTCCCAGGACAGCACCTACTGCTCAGTCAGTCACTTATTTAGCGTCATCAGTCAGTCGATTATTTAGTACCAAGTGTCGAAACATTCCCAAAAGCAAGGACACAAACTCGTCCTCAGACCTCTCTTGTCCCAGCCAAGTTTCCCATCATGGACCAGCCCCAACACAGTCTCAATACAGCCTAAAGGACAGGACATGGAAAAAAACACTGAAGAAAATAGCCCATCAAGGGTTATACAAAGTAATACTCTGAATACAACCTTTTGGCTCAAAAATGCCTAAGCATAGGCCAGAAAGTGGCCAAAAAGTGTGGGGGGAGGGATGCAGAATGGAACAACAACAAAAAATCCCTCCCCAGTACCACTACGGCACTATCTCAAGTTTTATCAGGTTTTAACTACAGCAGTATCCAAAGTTTTGTCAAGTTCTAACTGGTTTTATCAGTTCATATTCACATGGTTTGCCATCAAGAGAGGCTGCATCATTAACAGTCAGTTCACTACAATAGATACAGAAATCCCAGTTTTCTCCATATTCCAAATTGTGATTTCTAAAGGGATTCCTGCCTCTTACTCATTGGAAACAGTATTATTCATTTGTACATGTGCTGTTTGTGTCCTTCATAGAGTCCCTTGGCTTACTTTCCTTATATATCCCTGCTATATCCAAAAACTGTTGGGGCTGGCTCGATTTCTATTTATTTATTGTCACATTATAAAATGTGCTTCTAAAAACACACATTGGGCACATGCACTAAATAAACAACACTTCGCTAAAACAGCATGAGTTCAACTCCCTCTCATAGCAAAAGCCTGCACAACTAGATAAGCCTTGAAGCATAACTAGAAGATCAAAATATTGGGTTCCCTGTTCCCAGCCCAAACAGGCTTGATCTGAGAACCAGCTCTCCTACTATAAAGTATAAAGGCTGTCAGTTTTACATCCTAAGTAAAGAAAGTCAGAACCCCAGTGGAGCAATATTTTGCAGACTAAAGTTCATTAAAACTGAGCATCTCCACGTAAGGAAAATCCTCCATTTCAACCCTGTACAGAGGTACACCAAATAGGGGGGAAAGCTGAAATACAATTAAAAAAAATTCCCCGAACCAGAAAATTCCAGTTTTGGACTCACAAAAGCTGAGTCAAAGCTGACACCTCAGGTCTGAAGGAGACGATGCAAAGTTTCCCCATTTTAAATCCTATGAGAGGAACCAGCATCTGCACATGGGATATGAAAGGAATTCAATTCTCTTGGCTTGAACAGCTTCTGAGACAGCAAGTTTTTGTGACCAAGTTCTGCATCACTGGCACAGCTACTCTTGAAAAATTTAAGGGCTTCAACAAAAAGAAATAAGAAATCTTAAAATAGCATACATTGGAATTCCTATGCTAGCAACTAGAAGCAGCAATTACTCCATCAAAAACAGAAGATGTACAAACATGTCACTTGACTTTAGTGCCAACACCCAAACTATCTGGAAGCTTGTTTTTTTTTCAGAATCAAAACTTTTAACAAAAGGATTTGGCAAAAACAGCCAAATTAAAACAATTTGAAACATATTAATCATACAGTTTGATTGCATAGTACTACATGTAACTAAACATTTTTCCTACTTTCACTTAAATCACAGTTTAGTAACTGTTTGTAGTTATAAGACCAAGCTGTACGGCTGCCAAAATAAAGTCACATGCCAAATGTTTTAGTGAGACATTTAAAAAAAAAAGTCTTTTACCAAAATATGAATAAATCAAAGATGATAATAGGGCAAGAATGTAAACCAGACAGCATTCTTTTTACCCCACTTCGCTTTGCTGTGTAAGAACATGCAAGAACATTAAAGGTCAGGACAGTTCAATGCATTTTCTCCTCACTTTTTAAATTATAAGAATAATTCATAATCCCAGAAGCCTCCTGAATAGGCTTTTGCCTTTGTAGAGCACTACACACATCTCCGATCATCCGAAACACCCTAGCAAGTGCCGCATGCAGAATGGAGCTAAGTCTGAACCCACAGTAAAGGAAACCTCCCTTTCTCCCTTCTTCCAGCTACTGCTGGAAATATTTTATTTCACAGTTCAAATGGCTACAGCACTGGAGCAGGAAGAATGAAAGCTAAACTGACAAACTGTTAGATGAAGCAAAGATCAAGCATTATTTAACATAAATGGACACATTTAAAAGGGTGGCAATGAATCTGAAAAGTGTCCCAACGATTTGTTTTAAATTAGATCATCATAAAAACTAGAAGATTGTTTTAATCTAGATGGGAAAAGATAGAATCCATGCTTCTAAAAGAAGAAAATAAAATAGATCCCATTTCATACTGAGAAAAAACAACTTTTAAGTGGTTATAACATTCCGCTACCTTGCAATAGGAACATTATATAATAAAGATTCTTTTAGGATACTTGAACCTGATCTGATGAAATACGAAGCACCCTCAGCATCCGTGGGTGCCGAGACCAGCCGGCACCTTCAGCACACAGGTCCCTGTTATCCGTCAGCAGTGGTTTTCTTAGGGGAAAGGATATTCAGGTTTGCCTCAAACATTTCAGGCAGATGCCAATTATTTAAAGAGAGACTATAAGGCTATTATGAACTTTAATTAGATGCTTTTGTTGTTTAGCTATTCTTCATACAACAAACAGTAAACAAACAAACCAACAACAAAGAAAAACCCTTCAGACTGTCAGTCACTTTGTAGCACAAATTATTACTTTTCTACCTATCTGTATCTGAAAAGCAAACTGAACCCTTACTATAAAAATATGAAATATGACCTCAAGTTTTCTAGCTGTGGAAAGATATGCAACACTAGTACAAGTCTCTATCACTAGCATATATATGAAAATATACACATCCAAGCCATTCATCACTGAAATGCCCTAGAGGAAATCACCACTGATGCCAATTTCCAACTGGAGATTTTCCTTCTGAGGAAGGAAAATATAGAATTCTCCTTCTGAGGAAGGAAAACAAGTGTTTCATTGCATTTGTTTACACTGATTTATCTCCAACATTTCAGCATGTCTACATACTTATTACTTGATACTGTACAGCCATTCAAATATTGAAAAACATCAGATGAAACCAAGGTCAAATGAAAAATCCTTCAACCTTGGGAAAATTTAGATTCAAATCAAATCCCTCTTTCTTCCAAATTACATTCTTCACAGTATCCCCACAGACTTTATGCTAAGCCCTGCACAAGCAGGTCTGTTCACAAATCAAGCCTCTGTTGCTTGTGCCTCCCGAGAAGACAGGACAGGATGGGTTTAGAGGTTATTCTCCCTGAACTGGCTGCTCTTTAAAGAGCAGAAATGTTAAAGACAAGTGTGTCTGCTGATTCTGAAATGTATTTACTAAATACATGTAATCAATAACTAGTGAAGTAGTTAAAGTTTGATTAATATCTCTTTTTTGAGCAGTAGAAAAGATTGTTTTTTTCCTTTAAATATAGAAAGCCCTCTATGAGCACTTACACTTTTAGTTTCATAATTTTGCCTGCTTTGTATACACACTTGCTGATTTAGTTTTGGTATACCTGAACACATGTAAAGCAATAATCGTTTTGTACAACACAATAAAATAGAAGTAAAAATGCAATAAAACACAAGTGGCATTATTGTAAAAACAGCAGAAAGCTGCCAAATATAAAACATTCACCGAATTGAAATGTATTAGAAGTAAGGACAAGTTGGATGCCCGGAATGGCAAAAACGTTTTCAACCAAGAGATTAAATGAAATAGGAAGTCAATGAGGTGGAGAGAAAGGACTAACTCCAGATGGCAAGGAGGCTGTTTCCCCTCTCCACCTGCCTGCCAAGGCAGCGAGACGCTCGGCAGGGCCACAGGAAACGCTGGCTCCGTGAGCAGAGCACACAGAGCAGAGAGGGTGGACAAGGACCAGGGCAGCAAATGTGTCGCTCCTTGGAAATGCGAGCAAAGTGGTTGCCAATCATTTCCTGTAGGATATAGGCAACTGATTTGTTTGATTTTTAAGGCAAAACAGGGAACCAGATGAATTCATTCTGAGCATGCTACAAACGTGCCCTGACAGGAGAAATTAAGAATGAATGCGAAAGGAAAATAAAGATGAGTATTTCCGAGAGTGTTGGAGCTGACACATCAGCATGTGCAGGGCCACCGAGAGGATCTTTAATGGATAAAGCTGATATAAAGAGAAGTTCATGACAAAGGAAAGACAAAAAAGGGGTGAAAAAAGGAGTCTAGTCTTTGACCGAATGACTTTGACATTCATTTTCTTACCTGAAAACAAGCCAAATGTACTATTTCAGGTGGGAAAAAAAAGATACAAAATTCACTGGAAAAAGAAAAATCTATTTCAAATATTCAATGTGTAGGTCAAAAGCAAAATGGGAAGCCTGCATTATAAACTTATAAGTTTACCTGCAAGATAAATTTAAGGTTCTAAACAGAACTACTTTTATATCAGATGAGATGGCAGACACCAAAGCAAAGGAACTCTGTTGACCACTAGTGGACAGTTAAAGATGAAACAAGATTCTGGTGCTTCCTGCATACAATTGTGCTTGATTCGAAGAATATCCATGTTTACAACCTATTCTAGCTCAAAATTAAAGAGCTTTATAAGCAGTATAAGCAGTAAAAAACTTGTCTAGGGGAACTGTAAGGAAGTATTTTTAGCTTTTTTTTTAAAAAAAAAGATGAAAGGTTCCCATGGGGTAAGACTTGAAATGTCCGTCCATGAAGTAATCACTTTAACATCTGCAAGATACTACAATAAAAAACAGGAATTTAAAATATCATTTGAAACTGAGTGCTTATTCAGCAGCGCTGACATTCAGTGAATGGCTAAAATACTCCAGCTACAACAACAGTAGCTGTTGTTGCTACTGTTTTCTTCAGTCTCCAGGTACCATCTCCAATATCTTAATACATTTACTAAAAATCATCCACATTTGATCCTTTTTGCATGCCTATTCTCTATGAGGCCTTGTTTTCTTTTCCAGGCATGATGACGGTGGGAAAGCGAAAAATAGAAATTTCAAGTCACAGAGTCTCTTCCTAAATCTGGGTAGCATATAACAAATTCCACCTGCCAACAGTGCCTTCTCATTTAAAATGAGCCAACTTTAGCTCTGCTTTGTCTAAGTAATTGCTTTCTGGCAGATGGACAAAGGACGTTATAGGTCAAGATAGGAAAAAAAAAATCCCATCTGAGAGCCAGAAGAAGTTAGTCAGATCCAATGCACTCTTCATAAGGAACTACATCGAGCAAATACGGCTGCCAACCTGGTGCCACCATGAAAGTAATTTTCACTCAGAACTGTACTGCTCACAGCAAAACCTCAGGTGATGAGAGCACCTATGTTAATGGCAAAGGCTCCATCTACTCAAAGCAAAATATGAAATAAAACCCAGGATGGTCTGAACTCTCAAAATTATGCACATAAACTATATTTTTGGTCTCAAAATCGTTCAGAAGATATTATCTGCAGTATAGGAAAAACAGAAATGTCCCTAATAGAGGCCAAAATTGCTCATAATGCAGAATTTACTGTAGTACTAATTTTGGCAGAAAGATCAGCTGCTTGGGGAGGAAGAGAATATTCTCCTATCATAAATTATTTCTAAATACCTCTCAGGGTGTTGAAATATTAGAAATAAACACCAGGGAAAGGTGAAACATATTATACATATAATGTATATTATTTATATAACTGGTTTATATTAAACTCAGATTTCTAAAACTAGATATATATAGAGATATATAAAGATTACCAATAAGATAAAGTTAATTGATCAGTAAGTGGATCATCTCATAGGGAAATGCTGTCTACTGAGATCTGCTTTATTTTACTGCATTACACGTGGTTCATATCCTCAACTCGGGTAAGAGGGAGTCATTAACAGAATAAACGGACTCTACTTAACACCTATCACCCATATGAGGCCACTTCCCTTCAGTTACAAAAATCTGTATTACCTAGGGAATACTGTTTTTTATTTTAGCCAAAAAGGCACAGGCATTCAACAAAACTACACTTTCCCAACTACCAAAAGAATTCTTCCGCCCCAAAAAACAGACCTTCACCTTTTTCTTACCTGGACTGCTGTGCCTTTAGCCAGACAGATCTTTTAACACAAAGGCAGTTTACAAACATAAGGAGACAATACACCTTGGGCAGAATTATCATAGCAGTAGAAGATTAAATATGCATGCTATTATTTTCTGGTAGTTAAGAGGTTATTTTTTTCCAAATACTGTATATACAAATTTCCACTGAGGAAGTTTCCATTCCACTCAGGGAAAATCTGTCATTTGCAATACATGGGAAAGAGATACAAACAGCAAAGATAAAAGTAGAAAACATCATGGTAGAAGGAATCATTCTCATTTATTTGGAACAAATTGAGATGGAAAAGTTTCTTACTGACAACACTGAGAGAAGTTATGTTGAAGAATTCTGCCCCAGATACAGGATATCTGATTTTAGGAATCCCAGAACATTTGGAATAAATACTGAGAAGGAAACAAATGAATGAATTCACTAGGATCCTGATAAAAGTCTGGCCCACAAAAGTGCAAGTGCTGATAAGTAGTATAAATTTGTGCCTGCATTGAGTTAAAATGTGCTCAATTTTTACGAAAAGAAAAAAAAAATCCCACATGTGTGTGATCAGTCACGTTATTACATGAAATATGAATGCTGTCTTCAATTGTATTATTTAAGTATTAGCATACCTGAGTACCATTTTGAGTTTTCCCATTTTTCAAAGAGCTAAAATTATGTGCGTGTCTGTGCAAATACAATGTATCTTACTGGCCCCAAGCATTCCTCCTAAGCAGGGAGAAAAGTACTCATGTTTTCTAATTAAAAGCATTTTTTTTCTTGAGTATACCAGAACATCCTTTGTATTGGAACGGTGATGATGCATCCATTTGGAAGAAGCATTATTATGTTTTCAAGTCTATAGTTTGTTTTTTTTCTGCAACATTAGTCTTGGAATGTTATTTGAACTCCTGAGTTATATTTTATTCTACTTCTGACAAATTAAGTTCAAAATCAGTATTCCAGCTGTTGCAAGAGAATATTATGCCCTGCTGGAAAGAATAAGAACATACTCCTAACACACATAGCTTTTCTGTTACCAATAGAGAATGCTATTTACATCAGTAATTTTATGAAGACACTAAGTGTTAGTTTCCAAATGAGTTCAAAGTGCACAAGTTAAAGCTATAGAGATGTGACCCAAGAGGTCTACATATCCCTTATATTAACTACTCGGACTGCAAGACTTGTGTTAAAAGCTTCTACGTGCACACTCAGCATAAAAAACAAGCAAACAAAAAACACACACCCATCAAGAAACATCACAAATGTCCAAAAGGTTAGTTCTTCTGGAAATGAGAAACCAATTCAGTATTTGCCCCTCTACTAAAGCTGTATGTTTCCACATTACATGTTGAATATCATAATAAATCACTTACCTGGAGATAGCAGTACTTGAACTGCACTGATACCCTAACGCCAAACAAAGAAATACGGACAGTGTGTGTGCCAGGCGGCCTAAAGGACAAACTTACACAGAAAGCATTTGCCAAAGCTGGCATTTTAGAAGTGAGATTGGCAAATAAATGTGTTTTGTGATAATTCGTAGCAGCAGAAAGACAAATTTAAAAGGTCTCAAACCTACGCCACTGCAATCAGGGAAGTTTTGCTGCTGATTTCACAGGACTCTGTGCATTGATATTATACAAGCAAAACTCTTCTTATAACACTCATGTTATGCAGGGCAATTCTTTCCCTGCAGAACTGGCCCGGCTTAATGCTATACTGGGATCAACTTGCAGTTACAGTTTACTGTAGGCTAGTTTTTGAAATGGCTTAGACATGTTAACAAAGCATGAACGCTTATATTGTTACTGCCTAAGGTGCATGAAAGCTCTGACCAAAACTCCATTGTGAAAACAGCCATGTACTTTACAGAAAATGATATGAGGAAAAAAAAAGGAGAGATTTTGCTGAGATAGATGCAGTCTTAAGATGCTGGTGACAACTGCAGTACCAATTTTGGCAGAAAGATTAGCTGCTTGGGGAGAAAGAGAATATTCTCCTATCATAAATTATTTCTAAATACCCCTCAGGGGTTTGAAATATTAGAAATAACATCAGGGAAAGGGGAAACATATTATACATATAATGTATATTATTTATATAAATGATTTATATAAAAACTCAGATTATAGATTATAGATAGATATATAAAGATTACCAATAAGATAAAGTTAATTGATCAGTAAGTGGATCGACTCATAGGGAAATGCTGTCTACTGAAATCTACTTTATTTTACTGCATTACACATGGTTCATATCCTCAACTTGGATAAGAGGGGGTCATTAACAGATCAGAATAAACAGACTCTACATAACACCTATCACCGATTTGGGGCCACATCCTTTCAGTTACAAAAACTTGTATTACCTAAGGAATACTGTTTTTTATTTATTTATTTATTTATTTATTTTAGCCAAAAAGGCACAGGCATTCAACAAAACTACACTTTCCCAACTTACCAAAAGAATTCTTCCCCCCAAAAAACAGACCTTCACCTTTTTCTTACGTGGACTGCTGTGCCTTTAGCCAGCCAGATCTTTTAACACAAAGGCAGTTTACAAACATAAGGAGACAATACACCTTGGGCAGAATTATCATAGCAGTAGAAGATTAAATATGCATGCTATTATTTTCTGGTAGTTAAGAGGTTATTTTTTTCCAAATACTGTATATACAAATTTCCACTGAGGAAGTTTCCATTCCACTCAGGGAAAATCTGTCATTTGCAATACATGGGAAAGAGATACAAACAGCAAAGATAAAAGTAGAAAACATCATGGTAGAAGGAATCATTCTCATTTATTTGGAACAAATTGAGATGGAAAAGTTTCTTACTGACAACACTGAGAGAAGTTATGTTGAAGAATTCTGCCCCAGATACAGGATATCTGATTTTAGGAATCCCAGAACATTTGGAATAAATACTGAGAAGGAAACAAATGAATGAATTCACTAGGATCCTGATAAAAGTCTGGCCCACAAAAGTGCAAGTGCTGATAAGTAGTATAAATTTGTGCCTGCATTGAGTTAAAATGTGCTCAATTTTTACGAAAAGAAAAAAAAAATCCCACATGTGTGTGATCAGTCACGTTATTACATGAAATATGAATGCTGTCTTCAATTGTATTATTTAAGTATTAGCATACCTGAGTACCATTTTGAGTTTTCCCATTTTTCAAAGAGCTAAAATTATGTGCGTGTCTGTGCAAATACAATGTATCTTACTGGCCCCAAGCATTCCTCCTAAGCAGGGAGAAAATAGAAACTGATGTTTTCTAATTAAAAGCACTTTTTTCTCGAGTATACCAGAACATCCTTTGTATTGGAACGGTGATGATGCATCCATTTGGAAGAAGCATTATTATGTTTTCAAGTCTATAGTTTGTTTTTTTTCTGCAACATTAGTCTTGGAATGTTATTTGAACTCCTGAGTTATATTTTATTCTACTTCTGACAAATTAAGTTCAAAATCAGTATTCCAGCTGTTGCAAGAGAATATTATGCCCTGCTGGAAAGAATAAGAACACACTCCTAACACACATAGCTTTTCTGTTACCAATAGAGAATGCTATTTACAAGGTACATCAGCAATTTTATGAAGACACTAAGTGTTAGTTTCCAAATGAGTTCAAACTGCACAAGTTAAAGCTATAGAGATGTGACACAAGAGGTTTCTGATTCTACACATCCCTTACATTAACTACTTGGACTGCAAGACTTATGTTAAAAGCCTCTATGTGCACACACAGCATAAAAACCAACCAAACAAAAAACACACACCTACAAAGAAACATTACAAATGTCCAAAAGGTTAGCTCTTCTTGAAAGGAGAAACCAATTCAATATTTGCCCCTGTACTAAAGCTGCGTATTTCCACATTACCTGTTGAATATCATAATAAATCACTTACCTGGAGATAGCAGTACTTGAACTGCACTGATACCCAAATGCCACACAAAGAAATACGGACAGTGTGTGTGCCAGGCGGCCTAAAGGACAAACTTACACAGAAAGCATTTGCCAAAGCTGGCATTTTAGAAGTGAGATTGGCAAATAAATGTGTTTTGTGATAATTCGTAGCAGCAGAAAGACAAATTTAAAAGGTCTCAAACCTACGCCACTGCAATCAGGGAAGTTTTGCTGCTGATTTCACAGGACTCTGTGCATTGATATTATACAAGCAAAACTCTTCTTATAACACTCATGTTATGCAGGGCAATTCTTTCCCTGCAGAACTGGCCCGGCTTAATGCTATACTGGGATCAACTTGCAGTTACAGTTTACTGTAGGCTAGTTTTTGAAATGGCTTAGACATGTTAACAAAGCATGAACGCTTATATTGTTACTGCCTAAGGTGCATGAAAGCTCTGACCAAAACTCCATTGTGAAAACAGCCATGTACTTTACAGAAAATGATATGAGGAAAAAAAAATGAGAGATTTTGCTGAGATAGATGCAGTCTTAAGATGCTGGTGACAGCAGTCAAAAAGCCCGTTAACTCTGATGCATATCGAAGGCAATTACCGGCTTTCAAAGGCACGCAAGTTTGATGATAATCTCCTCAAAAACCAGTAAAACCTCTCTAAAATAATAAATTTAACTTGTAAAAGACCAAATATATTGCAAATAGATCCTTTTTCATCATAGGCAGCATTCTGTAACAGGATCATACATCTTGTGGGTTGAGGAAAAGTTCTTAACATCAAAATCTTTTTACAGCTCCAACGTGGTTTGAGATAGCAGTCTTTTACAGATCCTTATGCTTTGGAGGAACACCATTTTATTTACAATATATTCAATTAATAGAGAAAAAACAGCACATAAAGGAAAACAATATCACACTGTGAATGTAGTAAGAGACTATGAGATGAATAAAGTCTTTAAAAAGGACAAACCTGTGTTTAAACAAAACAGATACAAAAGACATGCTAGCAAATAGCAGCTGCTAATATACTAACTTAAAAATATCTTTAACTAGTATTATTATAAATGTTGTCATAATAACAGCTGCTATACAAAACTTGCAGGAAATGAACATTTCCCCTAAGGAGCCTCAAAGATGCGACAGTTTCAGCATCTCTGAAAGCTCCTTTCTTCTAGACACTTAAGAGGGAAGGGGAGGCTGTGAGTGAGGACTTGCAGAGCAAAGTGACCTCTGCAACCAGACAAACTGATTAACATTGTAGATTTCAGGACATATTCTGCTTCTGTTGAGTGTGCAGTTATAGTGAATAACCTACTGGAGGAAAAAAAAAAAAAAAAAAAAAACACTCCAGGAAAGAACAAGTAAGCAAATCAGAGCACTGCAAGCTGCCGTTTCACAGTTTATTTAATCTAACGTTGAGATAATACGTTTACCAAATGGTACAAAGACACCAAGCCTCACATCAGTACAGCGTGTTTATCCCATGAGGGCAGACAACCTTGCATCCCCCCAGAGCTCAGAGCTTCCAACAGAAGTTTACAAGGACACACAGACTAGACGGCGTTCTGCTCTCCCGTTAGCTCCGGGTTACAGATTATCACGCCAGTAAAGCCGCCTGGAAGCGCGCTGCGTTCCCCGGTAAATACAACCAGCCGGGGCTCTTTGTCACCGCAAGCTCCCTCGCTCTGACCCTCTGCACGGGGCTAAGCGGCAGCGCCAGCCCGCGCGGTCGGGGCTCC
>NW_010587099.1:79165-131807 GCF_000705375.1 Tinamus guttatus | reverse complement strand
CCCGCCGCCGCGCCGGGAGCGGCGCCTTCGGGCCTGGCCTTGGCCGTGCCCTGCGCGCCCTGCAGCGATGGATTAACGGACCTGCCACAGCCCCGGCGGAAACTTAGGGCGATTCGCGTCTTTACGAGGCTCTAGGACCCTTTTTATCACGTTGATGTTCAAGGTTTGTTGGCTTCTGGGGAAGTTTGTTTAGTGGATGTGACCAGCGCCTGGGATGAGCCAAAAGCGAAGCAGGAGCACTTATGAGTGCACCTTGAACACCTCGGAGGCCCCACTCTGTCTTTCACCTTATATTCTTAGTCGGCACTTTTGATAACTTTTTAAAAATAAAAATTCAGAGAACACTTGCTAGCTTTTGCTCTTTATTCCCCTCTCTTTCAGTCTGAATTCCCAGATCAAGTAAGGAGAGAAGCTCTTCCCCCAGCCACAAAATAGTGATTGGAAAATCATTAAGTATGTTAAAGATATTTACATAAAGGGAATACGCTGAGTCATTTATTGCAATTGAAATAGCTTCTAAGGTGGAATGTGAATGGAGAAGTAGAAACAGATGGTTGGCCTCAGGAGAGATGCTGGATTCGAATGGGGTAGTGCTGGAAAAAAGGGGGATGAGTGAAAAACTGTCTGAGTGGGATCATTTCTCCAGTGTTAGCATGCTAATCCCTACTTTCCTAAAGCATTGATATTCATATCTATTAAAACACACACAAACTAGAAGTCCACATAAGCACATAAACCCCAGCAGGAACCTGAAGACAGAACATATTGCTTCCTGTTGCCTTCAGAGGCCGATAAGAAATTCTAGCCGAAAGACTACAGATTTCCAAAGAGTGTTCAAGTAAGGAATAAAGCTTTTACTAATAGGAGTGGGTCACATCATTTTATGTATCAAAGTTATTAACGGGTTCCCCTGGTAGTCTGGAAAACTGCTGCTGAATTTTTAATCCCACTGTGTTCATTTTTTGAAAAGTTAAGCACATTGATGTATACTATAGTTGGTCTCTTTCAGCCTCCTAAAATGAGAAGGCTTCAGCGATAAGTCAGATTAAAAATAAAACAAGTACATGCAAAACCGCCTCATATTTATATGTATTTTATGAAATAATGCTAGAGCTATCAGCTCTTTCAGGTCTCTCAGTAATGCTCTCTGCTTTACTGCAAAATTATAAATGTCCCTCTTTGCACTAGGTGGAAACTTGGCCTTTGCTTCCAAAACTAATCAGAGTTTTTCTGTCTTTTTTTTCCCCCTGTCCAAAATAAATGATCTTGATTTTCAAAGATGGATACTTTATTTTTTGAAAGCCAGTACCTTCTAAGATGTCTCACAATAATCAAGTTTGAAGACTTTTGTTTCTCATACACATTAACTTCTAAGAAAGCAGACCTCAATAATTTAAAGCAAAGTGGGATAGGAGAGAGAGAGCTTATATTGGGCAGAAAGACCGAAGCATTCTTCTAGAAGCTTAAAAAAAAAAAAATGAAGTTTTGACTTAAAATAAGCTTTTTGAAGCTTTTCAGTGGTTTTAAATTTCAGAATAAGGAATTATCCACATATCTACTTGGGAATGGTGTAATAAAAACCAGAGCAAATTCATCCTCTGATTTTGATTGAAGAGCAGCTTATTTTGGTGTAACTTAAATGTGCGATTTAACTGATTTTTACTGATTGAAGCAATGGTAGCTGTAAATCAAAGTCAGAGCATCCATACAGTCTCTTGATCCTATTTAGAGGAAGAGGGTGAAATTACCAAAATCCCTACATGTGACAAGCCTGAGGCATCAAAGAAAGTGGACTCCAAGCATTCTATTTTAAAAGCTTGAAAGGGACCAGATACAGTGAAAACGGAAGGCAGTGCCAAGACATCAGAAAATTCTGGCTTTGCTCTTTTAATGGCAACTGTGTTGAGCTTACTGAGGATGATAAGAAAAACAGAAATCATGCTATCTGTTTATCTCATGTTGTGTTCTATAGCTGAATTGATGAATAGTGACAACATCTCTGCTTCTAGTGAACACATTCAGTAGGAAAACAAAGCAATTTAGCCAGTCAGCTTATGTCACTTCAGCATTTAGAAAGAATTTCATTAAAAAAAAGGCTCTTAATTATTTTCATTCTCTAAAGAAATTAGCATTTTAATGGTAAATATGCACAGTTAAACTTTGTCCTTCTAGCATTCAAACACTTTGTCTTTTCACATGTCCTTGGCATTTAATTTAATTGTGTGAATAACTAAGGAGTAAAAGGCTACTTTATGTCCTTTATTAATAAATTCAGGATTTTGAACACAAAAGGAATTAACAGTTTTTGTATTTTTATATATTAGGAGGTTTGGGTTGATGTGACTCTGAGGTTCTATGTTTTCTTCCCTCTTACAGCCTGCTTCTATTGATAAAAGTTTTCCAGAGCAAATCCTGGCCACCGTCCCACCTTTGCAGTCCTTATACTTTCAAACAACGTCCTCAGTCAAATCCTTGCAGCAAAGTCCTTGCAGTTGTTTGTAACTGAGTTCCTAATCATCATGTTAATTTGAGTGATTCCAAGTTACTCTCAATTTTTTAATTCTTCATGGGTAACGTAAGTAAAAACTCCTTTTATCTTTAAGACAAGTGCAATCCTAAAAAGACAAAGGAAGTGGAATGCTTGAATGAGAGGAGATCGTTTTTCAAGCCACCAGGAAGATGAACAGAGGAGGTGATAGGCTTTTTTTGTTGTCATTTCACACTTTATAGTGCTACTTTGACAATCTCACCTTGTATTCATTAGGTAATCTGTATTTGGCAGTACTCAAGCTGTCAAAACAGCCTACAAATTTTCTGACTAAACACAAAAAAAGCCCTGTAAAAATAGGGTAAATAGTCTTTTCTTCATTCTATAGTGAAGATTATCAATATTTCTCAGCACCAAAAGAAAATGTGTTTTATTCTGAACTGTTCTTTGTCATATTGAAAACCTGACCATATTTGCATTTTTTTATAGCCAAAGCTGAGCTATTAAAATAACATACAGAGGTCCCCAAAAAAGTAAATGTCTCAGTGTGAATAATAAACTAAATATCAGGTCCAAAATACATATTATATCCACTACTAAAACAGAAAAATTAAAATGTATGGAAAGGCAGTTAGTCATAGTTAACTAAAATGCAGTTAACCACTGAAATAAAAGTGCTAAATGATGAATGATAATAAACATATCTAGTATCCAAGGGCAGTTACCTCTTCCCAAAAATTGTTTCTAAGATTTCTGAAAGGGAGTATTTGTTTTGTTTTCTAAGGTTGTTATTTTGAGCTCTTTAGTATTTAGGAAAGGTCATATGAAACAAGAAAATGATTAAAAGTAGAAAGCATTTTGAAATGAAAGATTTTCAGACATCACCCACATTGTGTGGCATATGAAATATTTGTTTAGAAGTGCGGCAGTGACTACATCCTTGTTAAAAACACATCTAGCAAGGTTGGAATTATTGTGCAGACTATATGGAATTACCAAGTGCAGTGATGACACAGTAAAAATCCCTTTTTTTCTAGGCAATTTTAGAAAATCACATGAATCACATGTTGATTATAACCTGTACAGTCAACCAAAAGCATTGAAACAGTCCCAGAAGACTCTTTGAACAGGAAAAGCTCTCTTTTTTCTCTCTCTCTTTAAAAAGAGAAAGAGTTGAAAGCAATCTCTGTTCCTGTCTCCTCCTTCATAATTTTTAAGTTTTCCAACAACAACAAAAAGGAAGGGGTTTTCAAGACCGATTCTAATGCATTCTGCCTGTTTGTTTCTCCCCTTCCTTCCCCTACCAAAAAAAAAAAAAAAAAGGAAATCTTTGGCCAGTCAAACTGAAAATCTTCATGAAAAAAAGGGATATGATAGAGATATAATACAAAATAGTCTAAGAAGACACATAAGAAGAATCCAGATTTACAACTGCCTCAGCCACCCTACCTTTGGTTATACCTAGCATAGACAAAATGGGAATGTTTAAGTCCAGGCAAAAAACTGTTGAAGGTGCAAAACACAATCAAGGCAAGAAAAAAAAGATGGTCATTTGACAATATTTGTGATTACATGGTGGTAAAAAAAAATCTATATGCAGAAAAATCAATTAAGGTAGCAGGAGTGAGATGCATGAGATTAGTAAAAGGATTTTGCAGGATTTTATGGGGGATATAAATGTAGTCAGTTTGTAAATGTAAGCCATTTATGATATAGCTCAAATGCACTAGACAGGTTATTCCACAACTGGTAGAAAAAATGTTATTTCTAAATAGATGGTCTAAAATTAGTATTTGTTTTAACTACTAAAGTATAAAAATTAAATCATATAAAGACAAGATTTGTCTAAAAAAGGAAATACCAGGCAAACCATTCATCTTCTGTAGTAGATATTATTTAAAAGAGGGTAAGTGAAAACTCTGTTAAAGAGAAAAATAATAAAACCAAATAAATGCATAATGAATGTCTTTCTTAGCAATTAATATTCAGCACTAAAAAAACCCAAAATATTTCTACTTCTCTGCCTGTTGGAGAAAAGTTATAAATTAGTGACGATAATGAAAATCCACTGAATTCAGTGGTATTTAGATTCCCTGGTTGACCTAGAAAACTAGAATCAGTTGATAAAAGTAAATACTAAGTAAATCATTGACCCACCTACCTATGAATCTATAACCTAAGCCTTTAGAGGTGAAAAAATTTCTATTTTCAACCTGCTTGATTCTGAGGAGCATGATGAACAACTCAGAAACTTTCCAACAGGAGCTGCAAAGTATGAATGGTGGCCAGCTCTGCTCTGATCAACAGGAATCATGTTTTATAAAACAGATACATTTCTGCACCTTGGATTAAGCTTTCCAGACAGGCTCTTCCTATTTGCATAGTAATGAAGCATTCCCAAAAGGTGCTTAAAATAGTCAGTGGGACTAATGAGATTTGAGCACATACTGGAATCGGCGCGTGAGCCACATCTCATCCATCCCAGTGCATGCTTGGAGAGAGAGAGATGATGTTCCTTTTTCATTACACCCCCCTGTGATGGGTAGAAATGCATAGCTGTTCCGCTGGGCAGTTTGTAGGCCAGGTAGTGCAGGATGCAGGGCAATGTCTCAATGCCAACAAAACCAGTGACGAGCCTGGTTTCTGCAGAGGAAGAGGTAGGCACAGGTGCTAGAGAAACAAAAGTGACCAAGACTGGGAAGATGGCATTTTCTGAAGTGAATCCCATGCCACCTTGCAAGGTTAAGATATGCTACACAGTAGTTGCTTGGAGATAAAGTCCTAAGGAACAACATTTACTCAAAAATATACCTAAAACTAGGAATATTTGTTAAAAAAAAAAAGTTAAAAAAGAAAGGAAAATAATCTCTCAAGGCAATGGGGGAAGTTGATATATAAGGCAGATTCCCGGAGATCAAGTACTTGGTGATATCAACACACCTGCAGATCATTGCAAAGCCAGATGGCATTATCACAGCACAGGGTGCAAGAAAGTGGTGTCAAACTGACCTGACAGCTCCCCAGGCAGACGGGTTCCAGGGGCGTCTGTGGGCAAGCCTGTCCTGTGAGCAGGCAGCAAGGTTTTAGGCAGCCTCTGAACTATGAGGACTCTTAGATCCTACATGCAGATCACAGGTCACAATGATCCTAATATCTTTTTCTTCTACGTATCTTCCAAAATCGGTGAAAGGAGAAAAGCTGTAGGCCTCGGGGTTTTGCACCTTTGTAAGTCATACAGTGTTATGAAGTCTTGGAAAACATGGAGCATAGTTGTCTTGGCCAAATGCCTGGTAACTAACAGCTGGGTAAGCTGGGTGCAAGGCAACTGCGTTACGTAGAAATCTGCTCTAAACTTCACGTTTGGCTAATTGCTTGCAGCCAAGTACCAAAGCAACAGAGCCTTCAACAGCTCAAACCTAAACAGTCAGCTGAGCCGAGGCTAATTAAAGAAAGGAACTGATTTATGTCCTCTCAGGGACTGATACAGTGCAGTGAGGACCTGCAGACCAGGAACAACCAAATACGACATGCAAAACTAGATGCGCACTAGGTGGGCTAGCATATGAGTTAGATGTAGGACATTAAGATGCACAATAAAAAGTGATGGTTGTTAGGATAACAATTAATACGGTGCAGTGCAGACAGTCAAATAATTGCAAGGGGAACATGGGCTTGCAGCTTTTGGATTCAGATTGAGGGGTCTGCTGCAATCATGCCGTGGGTAGGCGATGATATTTACCTGACAGCATAAATTCTCATACTGCCAGATAAAAGACCACACATAGAAGGGTCAAACAAAGCTTTGTGAAAATGCTAGTCTGACGGATGCTGAGTTCCAAGAGGGGTGGAAAAGTAGGCAGATTTGGGAATAGACATTTGTGGTCAGCAACCAAGTAGGTGGGACCCTGGAACGCTGATAGGGGCCAGGGGACTAGAGGAGCAGGACATCAAAGCCCGGAGGAGGTGGACTATAAATTCAGTTTGCCCACAGGGGACCCACGATGTCCCTGACATACCCGTCTGGGAGAAGTCAGGCACTGAGAGCTGAGAGCAGCCAGACAGGAGGGCAGAAATAGTCCCCAGACTGAACATGAGAGGCTACGCTGTGGATGTGGCTCAGTCTCTAGATCCCTAGGGATGATGGGGTGGAGAAGCTGGTCCCACCTTTCCTCCAGGGAGTGTGATCCTCTGCCACATGGCTCCTCCTGCAGTTTCTCTGGACTCAGCACTGTTTCTGTCTGATTTGAATTGCTGCCTTGCCCTTGACATATCTGGCAAATTAAATTATGCACCTAACACCTTACTTGCCTGACTATGCAGTACCTAATGAACCATTCCAAAAGGCCATAAATATTTTTACTAAAGTTAGGAAACAAAGCATCTGTTTCCAAAAAGATTCTTTTGCCTGTAGGATTGGCTCTAATTACAGCGCATCACAATTTGCTAGCAGAAAGAAAAGTTGCTAAAAACAGTTTCATTAAATGCAGTGCAGCTCCAGATTATAAAGATAATTAAGTTTGAAAATGTAATGATCTGTATGACACTGTGAATAAAAGATATGAGGAATCCCTAATAAAAACACAATCCCCTTAGAATTAAAACTCATTATTTTTTGAAATATAAGTCACATTTTAACTGCTGGACTGTACAATATTTGCCTATGTCCCTTGGGAAAGGTTAAAAAAGCCATAGGAGACTTTCCCCACATAACTTGCAAGCAATATAAACCAACAAGTTACAGTAGATCAAATTTAGCAATTCATTTTGCTTGAAATCATGCTGTCAGGTGGCCCATACTAGGGCTTGACTTTCAGTGTAATCTTCAGTGAAGAATCAGGCCTCTGCACAGTTTTTCAAGGGCCAAATACTGCCAACACAAGATACCCTGAAGGACTGGTGAGTGCAGTTTTAATAATGTGCCCCTCATACTCTGCCAATATTTCAAAACATTTGCATTTTAAAATATTTCTCATTTAATGCAGTAGAAATCAGAATAAGACCTTGGTTCTTAGCCTAACAAAGGCAACTTCAGCACGAGCTTTTCTGATTCGAGGCCTGAAAAGCTAGCTATATTTTTTCCCTGACATCCAAAGCCCAATTTATTTTTTCCTGCATGTTTCGAGAAAAATAGAAAAAATTTTAAAAAAATGCAATTACCAAATCAAAACCTTCTCTTCAAAAATATCTTTTGGCATCAACTAAATCGTGTATGGGAGGAGGGAGGAAAGAGATCCCTTCAGCACAGCAGTTGGAGAGGGGGCTGCCTCACTTGGCCTGTTGGAGATGAACTCGCTTCTGCAGCAGGAGACAGGGTCATGCAGCAGCTCTTCCCAGACAGGACCCCTCTGACACCAGCCCCCTCTGCTCCCAGCATGAGGGCTCAAGGTCTTTTAATTTTTTTTTTAAAGGGAAGAAGGAAATCTCATCACAACTGGAGTACAAATTCAAAATGTTATTTGCAAATCCAGAGAGTCAAGCCTACAAAGAAATGAAGATGACAGTTTCATACAGCTCTAAGCAGTTGATTTCTTTTGCCACCCTGAACTTAATCATTTTTTTCTCTCAAGTCAGCTGCTTTCAAAACATCTTTCTTTTCTTAAGGCTTTAGCAAGTTAGAACATGACAATGCTGCCAGGTGTAACATCTTTTCCTCATGTCAGCTATAAGCACTGGAGGTCAAGGGGGGCTCACAGAAACAAGACAACTAAAAATAATTCAAGTTGCAGAGGCCACACAGTCTGCAGTGACCTGCACAGACACATGCAGACTTGACTGAAACACACTTTTTTGTGCAAATCAAGAGAGTTCCCATTTCTGCTGCTGTGGAAAGCTGAAAGTCAATCTAGCTACTGCTGCAGTTGTACTTCCACCTGAGAAGAGTTTCTGGATGTTTTTTGTGTAGTAGTTACAGCTCTGTAAAGCCACCTATCTGAGGATGGAATTAAAGCAATGTCAGGAGGAAATTGGCTGGTGTGGTGCTGAGAATTTCACTACAAGCCAACTGTGTTATAGGAAAGCACTTCAGGTGTTGGGTTTGAAACTAAGGTCTGTTCTGGAAAACTCAGGGAACTCTCTCTTTTTACCTTGCTGGTGGCATGGACAAAATGAGACACACTGAGGACCTTGGAGAAGAGGGAGAAGCTGGAGAAGCAGCCTGTGTTTTGGTGTCACAACTCTCCAAGCAAATGGAAAGACCTTTCTAAAGAGCTCTGCACAGTGGCAGAGCTTCAAGTATCTAGACTTAGTTTAATTTTAAGCAGTAGCTTAACTTTGAAGACTTTTAAGCATTCTTTTATATTAACTGCATTCTTTCTGTGTTAACATAGTGAGGTATAGTCCTATGTAACAGATTTATACAACTGTACATATATAAACACATCAGAGTCAGACAGAACCTGCTTATGAATGGAAGAAGCTGCATGTTGATTCAGGGCATTGCTATTTTGTTAAAATACAGTGAAAGTGATAAGGCATATTCATCAGCAGCTAAGCTGTAAAGATAGACTGATAGTGTTTCTCACTGTTGTGCTAAACATATGCCATCTGAAGAACAGGAGTGTTGATGTGTTATTCCACTAGCCATATGAAGTGAAAAAGCAGGCAAAACTCAGTCGCATTTTTAGCATTTCATTTTCGGAAGAATTTTCCATTGTTGAAAGAAGTGGCAATGGGAGAATCTGAATGCTCCAGATGATAAACAACTTGAATCACACACAGTCTGAGGAGATACAGCAGGTAAAAATCTATGCCCCTTTGAAGCTAATAGAGGTTTGCCACTGAAGGAGAGGGAGCCAGGCTTCAAGACTGCTGTTGTGACTTTCCTGTGGATGTGGCAAGGCTTTTAAAGTCATACTGTTGGTGAAACAGCTGCTCTGTTGTGGAAAGAAAATTAAAAGCTGGTGCTACTTCTTCAGTGCAACAGAGAAAAATAAACTGGTAAAACATTTTGATCTACTGTATCATTCTTCTTCCCTGGAAACAAACTTAGGATCCCAGGCTAAAAATTTTCGTGACCTATGTGGAAAAAGACATGGTTAGTTCCCCAAACTAAGGGCACCCAGAGGGCAAAAGGAATATTTTAAACACATCTGCCTCCAGGAAAAAGTCGTTTTCAGAAATGGGCTTAAAACATACACACTTGGAGTTAGAAGTCAGACGAGGAAATGATGCATTGCTCATGCTAGACGGGTTTCAAGCCATGTTGAAGGAGATATCTGATAGCCACTACTCCAATTGTGTCATTCGACACTTTTTGCTATAATCTGTTCTGGAATTTTTCTTCACTAGAAAAAGCTCAACAACTTTCAGTAAATTACAAAAGTTCAACTGAGATTGGTTTGAAATGCCCTTTTCTGTCTGCTTTACAAAGAGAAGCTGCAGGACAGTGAAGAATAATAAAGAAAAATATAAGAGCAAAGGATTTCAGATTTTGGTTGTGTGATAGCAGTGATTAACTGTTTTACTGACCAAGAAATAATATCTCGGGGAAAAAAAAATCCTTACAAAAGTCCCCTGGTGTAATCTGAGCATCTTTTTACTGTACATCCAGTCCTTGAAAAAAATGAAATTTGCTAGAAGGAACCGCTTAGAAGGAACTTCTGGAGTTTCTTATATACATAAGAATATTTAAACCAAGTGCATGCCTTGGTTAAATCTGTATGTGCCACTCAGATGTAAGAGGTTAGGAGAAAGGAGAAGGAATAATACACCCTTTAAAATTCTCTTTTAATCCACTTACAGCACAGTGCCTACAGAACACTTTACAATAGGTAGAAGTAGAGACATCACTACTTGCTACCCAAATTTTCCATGTTCCCCATGTGAACTTCTTGCCCTACAATAAGTTTTCTCTCCTAAAGTATTAAATTCTTTAGTTCAGATTTCTCTCAGTGACATGCTAGTTGGAAATTCCGCTTGCTAATGTCATATAATTCAATAATATGAAGGAATAATTAGCATACTAGTATTTAGGTGGTTAAAATGCATGTGTGAATCCAGGGTCTGCTTTTGAATTGGCATTTTTACATTTGCTTCAGTAGCCAGTGGCTCATGAAAGTACCTTGCTCAGCATTGAAATGAAAGAATTACCAAAAAAGATTAGCGTTGTTGGGTATTTATTTCTCCCAAAGGAAGGTATTTTGTTAGAGATGTTTTGTTTCCTTGATTTTGTGGGTGCAAGTCTCAAGAGAATAAACATGAACTTAAAATGGTATCTTTAAAATAATTATAAGTAAATGAGGGAGTAAATACTATTTTTAATGTTTTGTCTGTTAAAACTTCAGAAGTTTAAGATATTTGAAAGATAAAAGGTATGTCTAGGGATGGGGTATGGTCTTTCATCATTGTTTGTATTGATCAAAATAAACAGATGATAAGTAGCAAAATATTTATAAGACTTGTAAATCAGCAACAATACTAGTAATAGACTCAAAGTGCTTAGATATCTCTAAATATTTTAATACTTCCCAACAGAGAAATTTCCAAGGATTTGTTTCTCTGTAGTGATGAACTTTGTTTCCAATATTATTCAAGACAAACATTTGGTAATGCTATGCTGATTTTGGACTTGCATGGATTTTGCAAAGGATAAAAGATGAGAGCTGTTCAAGAAATCTGTCTTATTTTAGAAAAGAGCAAAATATCTGTATGTTACTGTGCATATTGTGAAGTTATTTTAAGGAAAAAAAAGAAAGAAAAAAAGGAGCGCTTTGCACACAGCTTTCAACCAAGGGATAAGAATAAATCATAACAGAGAAGGAGTTGCCCAGCTCTTTCTTGCTCATTTGGCAGCCTGGTGGCAGCAACAGAAGATCAGTCCCTCCAAGCAGCCACTCTGCAATTTCCTCTAGGGAAAAGAAGCTTAAAGGAAAGCTGAGAGAAACCAAGAAACACGTTCACGGAAATTTTTCTATTGTTCCCCAAATATATTTACTTAGTTAAATCTCTAGCAAGCAATTTGTTAAGAAATACTTAGGTATGCATTTTGTGTTTCTTCATAGGGAGGAGAAATAAATGAACTCGACAAATTCTTTTATGGTCAGAAGTAAATTCTCAAGTCCAATTTTCACTTTTACTGTCAAGTCTTTTGTTAACAAAAATACTACTTTTTCTTCAAAGCACCATAACAATTAGGGTGAACATCAGGCACTGCCCTGCAAAGTTGAAAACCCTTCAAATAGTTTACTGAGTTGTTATGCCCTAAATCCAAATTGTGTCTAATTATTCTCCTTCATCACACAACACGCTGTAATCCTGTGCTTCCAATAATACCTTGAGCAGGGAGAAAACACAGTATTTTTCCCCAGGAAAGCTGTTACAGATGTACATTATGTAGCTTCCTTTTCACTTTTGTTAAATTAAAGCAATATTTAAATATCCTGAAAACAAACCACTTATTGTTTGCCTCTCTTATTACAAGACCTAAAGGAAAAGCAGGAGATGGTCTTATTTCCTTAGCAACAGTGTCAGGTGTGATTTATACTACCATGCATCCCGACAGCTGTCTCCAGGCAACAAACTGAACTGTAATGCCAACTGTTGTGCATGCAATACATGGAGGATTTGAGGAAAAAAGGTGGAAACCAAATACCTATCTCCCCAACATCAAACACAAGACAAGACTAAATAAACATGAGATCGTAATGAAAATGGAAATCAATCAAATAATCTAAACACCTCAGTTTGGTACGCCAAATGCTCAATGTGTAAAGAATAATCTGTTCAAAAGCAGTCAGCAGTTAGATGACAGATGTAGATTTGTTGTTAGTACTTTTCCAAGGCTTTATCTTAGCTTATAAAAAGCGGTACCAGTACGTCTTCTGTTCCTGAGCTGTCTTAGCAGTGATTCTCACAGAAAGGAGGACAATAGCACAGCAAAGAGAAATTTCAGTAATTATTCACTGCTAAAATACTTACCAAAATTTGTCAAACTGCAATCATAGAGCATTTCAATGCTGTTTCCTATTTGAAGTAAAGACACTTGCATCTTGGATTTTACCATGTTGTCAAACATTGGCTTTTAAAGTAGCACTTAGAGACCTCATGAGGCTTGTCTAGTAAAATTATAGCAGATAGCACTATCTTCCTCAAAAAAATTACTGTTTTACTTGAGGTGAAATTTGTTTCAGAAGCTGAAGAGTCACCAGAACAAAACAAACAAACAAACAAAAACAAACAAACAAACAAAAAAGCTGTTGTTTATACATCCGCGTCTTTGAGTAAATGCTTTTCAGGTGCAGAGCTCACAGGTTATATGGGAGCTGTTACACCCAGGATGAGGCTACGTACTGCAGTGGGTCACTGGGGACCTGCATGAGGCTGCCCACCACCAGGATGGTCCATCTTGCTTCTCCACACAGACCGTGGCAGCAAGACCATATCCCTCACAGGGGCTCCCAGTGCCTCTGTTCACCATTAGACTGCTCTGAATTTGCAGCGACATGTGGGTTTAGGAAAGAAGGCAGAGAGACGGTTAGTTAGAATTTAATTTACATCACTGATGTGTCTGGGAGCACCTGTCTGTCCATAGTGCCTTTTGCAGACATTAATGTATTTGCCATCACTCTGAAACTTCAAATTATCACTCCTTAAAATTCTAAGATATTTTATTCTGAAGCTAACTAGTTTCAATAAATAAATTTTGCTTTGTTATAGCAAAAACATCCAGACCCCATGGAATTTCTTTACTTACAGAGGTTTACAATAAGGGGCTTTCACCTCTCATCCATTCGTTGATATATCTCTGCATCTCATCCTTTGAGAAATGTATCAATGAAATCTTATTTTTATCTTCCTAGTTACAAGCACACTACCCTTAAACTTGTATTTTTTTCCCAAGTTAGAAAGTTATCTGCTGTAGAGCTTCTCTATGAGCGCTCTCATTTAAAACTTTTCATGATATTTTCATCTGCTGGAAGGTGCTCTTTAATTTAGAAAGGAAATAAAAACATTAGGCATTCTGCTGAAAGATATCTTTTCCTCTAAGCAGAAAAGAAGTGTGCAAGCCTTGATTTATACAAAATATTGGATCAGAATTTTTTTAGAATTTCTTTCCTGACTCCATACACACACTTCTGTTGACATTAGTTGCATAGCTCAGGTCTCACTGTAATTTTGAATGTTTAAAAAGAAAGTACACTTTATCCTTAAGAATAAATTCAATACCAAAATCATCTTGTTCTCCCCTCCCCACTCATGATCAAACACAGATTTTGGTTCAAAAGCAATTTCCCCAGAGATTCAGTAAATGCTATCTGGCCTATAACAATATAAGAGTTAAGCATCTGTTTCATTTCATTTTTGAGTTACAAAAGAACTTAAATCATGTGAATAATATCACCAAATCTGTGGGACTAATTGCATGCCTAATGGTATCAAAAGGATCACAGATATTTTTCATTTGGCATTCAAATTCTGAGTCATTTTTATGGCAGGCACCTGTGTTTTGATATCTGTAGAAAGGCAAGCTGCCTTCCCTGTGGAAAGGGGCATAAGGTGCTAAGAAAGAGAAGCTGAGCACTGTTGTCTTTTAAAATACAAAGAAATTCTGCTGTGCTCTTCTTATACAAGCATCTAAGTGTCTTTTAGATTTTCATATAAAAGTAAAAAATCCAAATGCCTTCCTTGTTGACTTGTATACCTATCCATATCTATACACAAATAGTGAAATAAATAACTTTTTTTTTGTATAAATCCCCTATAAAAGTAGAATGGAAAATACTAGCCCATTTCAGTTGCTTTAATGCTTGCCAGTTTATAATTATTTGCATGTATATTTTAAGGTAATTCTTGAAAAGATCTCAGTGGAAATAAATATGTGTAGCTTATGCTTTTGCTGGCTTTTAGGCTTGAAAGAGTAAAAATTTGTTTCAAGACACCTAATTATTTTTGATTTTGATACCCTTTCTTTACAGAAGTGCTCAAAGTGCTTTACAGAAGTGCTTTCTGTAAAGAAAGAGCTAGTAGTGCAAATGTTTCATGATTTGTCTGCAGTCTATCCTTTTGTTCATCCATCGTGCCTCGTGTGCGCTTGCTTGCCTCTGACAAGCCAGGTCTCTTTAAATGGCATGATTTTATTTAGGTTTATTATTTTAGTTAAAGGAAGCAGCCTGTTAGAGAGAAGTATTTGTCTTAATATTTTACCTTTTAGCTTGTTTGTAAACACAGAGTTTTTCAGCTTCCTAGTGACCTTCCTTGTGGATTTTCAGAGCATGTTTAATCCTGCACAGAGGAACAGACTATAGGATAATAACAGACCAAATTCAACACTGCCTTATATCATGTCTAGTAAAACTAATTAAATTCAGAGATGAAACCAGCTGCCAGTGTGGGTCTGCATACTGCATGTTGCAAATCCCTCCAAGGACAATGATTTTTTTTTTCCACCCCTACTCTGCAATAACATCCCCGTTCCAGGAGTAAATGCATGTCTGTGAATGAGTGGGTGCAGAAAATGAATAAATCCATCATCTGAGAAGACTAAAATGAAAGTGATCACAGACATATCCATTGGATTTGTATTACAGACACTCCAGTGTGGGGAGCTGCACAGCACCACCTGGGATCCCAGAAGAGGCACAATGACTGCAGGCTGGCAGGTAACAGATGTTTAGTCCAAAAACGCACGTTCTTCATATTCCCCTCTTTCGCTTGCCTCCTCAAAACTCCTGAAATAAACCTAAGATCCTCTAGACACTCCTTCTCTTTCCACAAATCCACAAAACTACGATATGCCACCAGAGGAGACAACAAGACCACAAGAAGAATGCAGTCCTTGGTCCCTTCTCTTCTTTGCGCCAAACATGCAAAGGTTAGATTTCTAATTGAGAGAGGATTTTTTTCTCTACAGTCAGTGACCTACAATGAATGAGACTAATGAATGTCTATCTTCCATCTCTGTGGGAACATAGAAATTACTGAGTGATTTACTACACCTGAGTGTACAGAAACAGTAAACATGCCCCATTGCTAAACCCTTTGAAGCAGGGTCATCCTTTGTATCTTGAATTCTATACTTTCCGATTTTCCTTCCTTTCCTTACTGCTTTCCACTTATTCTATAAAAAAATCTATAAAATATCCCTGACTGGCATTTCTGAGATGCAGCTTCAAGTGTTCATATATATCTTCCAGAAGCACTTAGGTACATAGCCCGAAACTGGTTGGTGGGTTTGGGGGTTTGGGGGAGTTTTGGGGTTTTTTTGGCTCAAATGACATACATGCTCTTCACCAAGAATCTGTCTCTATCCTATGTGGTTAGAGAAAGTGCTTTAAAAGTAATCCTGTAAAATCTGGAATAGGGTTCCTGGTGGCAGGGTCATTTCTTAAGAATAAAATTCCCTTAATAAGCCTTAATCAGCAAAGGACCACAATGGTTCTATTTAAAATTTCCCTAAGAAGCAATAAAATATTATTAATCTCTGCTTTTGCACTCATCCCACTTCACTATCAGTCATCATAAACACAGCAAACAAGGCTATTTGTGCTTTAACGCATGTAAGAATAATTTTCCATTCGATTCTTCAATCAAATATGCAGGTTTGTAGTCTTTTATTCTCAACCCACACAGTCAGTAAAATTGTCATTTTTTTAAAAGAAAACATTTTACCTTTCCAGTTACATTTCCATTTAAAAAATAAATCAATAGGTTTTGTAACTGATAAGCAGATTATGATTGCTTTTAAGCTACTGATATCTTTTCCATGAGATCATCTGACAGCACAATAAAATACATCTATTTATTACAAGCAAAATTCACATATTCAATAGGCTTTTGCAACTTGTAGATGGAATTTAAAAGAGTGTATAAATGAGATTCAGGATTTTAAACAGCCAGTATGACTTCTTAAGTTTCAGGGGCCTAAGTTCTTAAAATATTTCACTATTCCTAAGGAGAGTTTTTAAGAATGATTCAAGACTTAATTTATATGCATATAGACACACACACATCTCACATACATGTATCCACATAGTCAAGCAAGAAATTTCATGTCTTCCTATACAGATGCCGTAAAACTCATCAGAAGATATGTTTTGTCTCTGTTTCTATTTCATCTATGACAACATTTACCCCCAACCCAAATGCAAGCACTGATCCTTCTTTAAAGAATTATCTTAAATATTCTATAATCCAATAAAAAGCAGAGGCAAAGGGTGTGACTAAATAAATAAATCAAACTGTGGCTCAACACTATTTGTCTCTCAGCGTGGGGCTGTTATATTTTTACAATACAGCAAAAATGCTGGTTTATTCTGGAGTTTGAACTGAAAAGTGTATGATTTGCCTTGTTCCCCTGGGAAATATTGGGTATTATTATGTTTCACAAGGAATACAATTACTGCCCAAGTGTTTCTGGGTTTATGCTTTATACTAAAAAAAAAAAAAAGCCAGCAAAACCTGAGGAAGGGAGCAGTCGCATTGTTCTTGCTGGGAAAGCCAGCTGGTGCATCCGTGTGGCCTTTTGCAGGAAGTTTTTCTGTCACTATTTCAGGGCTGGGCAGAAGACAACCCCCAGACTGGTGGCCAGGGAATCTGTGTCCACCGCCCCATAGAATCATAGAATCGAAGAATCACAGAATGCTTAAGGTTGGCAGGGACCTCTAGAGGTCATCTAGTCCAACCCCCCTGCAAAGGTCACAAAATGGTGCTCTCATCGCTCTGGTGATGAGCTGATTGGTTTTATGTAATACTTAAAATTTAAAGGATAAAATCATTAAGAAGTGGCCCAGAGAGCTCGTTCTCACATGTTTGAGCGAGCAAAATGATAGCTCCAAAGGCTCTTTATGGAGGAGGGCTCTCCAGGGCAGTGACAGACCCACCTCTCCAGTCCAGCTATAGAAAAGCAAGAATTGGCTGGAAAAACTCCAGACTGATAGTAAGGTAGCTATAATTGCCTTACATCCTATTTGTAGAGCAGAGAGATGTGCAGGTCTGGCACACAGCCCTCTCCAGCCCCGTGACCGCAGGGCACAGGCACACGCAGTCACTGCTCCAAGGGGAAGGTGCAGAAACTAATGGGTTGTTTGATAACAGTGTTAGACTGCTCCTGACACAAGCCAGTATTTTGAAGCATTTATGCTGCTTAGAGGGAGAAAAGCAGCTAAAAACTATCCTCAATTCCATTACTGACACATAAGCAATTAGACAGCAGGAGCTTGCATATACCTAGATGTGATATTTACTGTATACCAGTGTAAAAATATAACTCAGATGAAGTGAATATTATTTATATTGCCAGAATCAAATCAGTTTAGCATTAGCATTACAAGGCAGAACAATGTGGCTACTGCATTCTCCACTGGAAATCTGAACACAGAGTGGATGACGAAGGGCTTACTGCTTCAATGAAATAAACCACATTTCATTACGATTTTCAATTTATGAACGTATAAGCTCTGTCAGATTAAATAAAATTTTTGCACAGTCTTCTAGCAACACAAGTCTAATGATAAATTAACTTCCTATCACTCATGCATACACAAAGACTGAGAGTAATGCCAATTTTCAGTGGTTGATCCTTATTTTTAGGGAGGTTTCAGGGCTTCTGAGATTACTATGGGAAGCAACCTCTGTACCTTGCAGCTAGTCCCAGGTTACTAACTGACTATCCCGTTTATTTAGATCTATGCTAAGGAAAAGAAGTAGCAAGCTTTTGTCTTCACCTGCTATACTTAATGGAAAGATGTGGTGCTTTAAATAGATGAAGATAAGAAAAACACAGTTGAAATTCTGATGTTTGTTACTTCTTCATTTTCTCCCCTATACTTCATGCTGTTTTCATGACCACGGATAAGGTCATGAAATCAGACATCTAATCAAAATCAGGTCAATTCCATTAAAGTTGGAACAGTCGTTTAACGTCAAAAAAGGACAGAAAGCCACCCTTTGGAAAGTGGCAAATTTCCCTGGAGTCAGGCAACTTTAATTTAAGAGACCCCATAACCTTGGAGTTAAGCCACATGCATCCATTCCCCAGCTAGATCAGATGCGGCCAGAGCACACCCTGTTGGTAAAAATCACTAGCTATCCAAATTAAAGCAGTCCCAGTGCAGCTCCCTGGCCCAAATCAGCCCACGTGATTTTGAAATGCAGGAGAATGCAAACACAATATTACTGCCAGCTTGTCCTCTTCATCCCTCGCTAATCTGCAGCTGCACGGACATTGGCCTCGTGCTTGTTCTGAACTGGTTTAATCAGAGATTAAGATAAAAATTCTTCAGTTTCAGTACTGCTTGTTTCTAACCATTTTGTATCATTTCAGATTTGACCTGGCATGATTTCTAATGATGAATAACCCTGCTTTGCCTGTGCACACTACATCCAGCTGCTGCAGTTCCCGTAGTCCTTTGCTAGCTTTGCTCGGGACTGGGCAAAGGAAGTTCACTGACATGGGATATGTCTGTGAAAACGGACATGCACTCAAGCTCCATTAGCACCTTTCCTCTTGCAACTCCCAGGGCTTGTTTTTCTTCCTGTGTCTGCTTCCTGTCTCCTTAGCAGTGTCTGCTGCATTTCATTGCTACTTAGCAGTGGCAAATACTACCCATCTTGGGATCTCCTAACATCTCATAAAGCTCAAATTATACCAGACTGTTTCAAAAACCTGATCAAGACACTTTTATCATATTAAGCACCATATCAGCACAACAAAAGAAGTCCTCATTTATGTTGTCTTGCATTTTAATCTTATTTTCCTTTTATTTTCTCAAAGAAAAGTTGATTCACACTGTGAAATCTATAATTGCATGTGAATTTCTAACAGCTGTAGTTCTTTCAGTAGATTTCCTAATTCTTGATAGCACAAGGATACACACAATATATCCACAAGAGTAAATAAGACTGAATAACCATGTTAAGCTCCTTAGTTGCTAACACAAATATAAATAGTGTATGCTTTGTCTACCAGAAACTTTGTGCTTGCAATATGTGAAAGAAACACTTTGATGGAGGTTGGAAACCAGCAAAAACACTGCCACAGAATTTAATAGCTTTATTTGTTGAATTAGCTTGTATTTGCTGGACACTAAAGAAAAAAAGCTTATCAAATCATATTCTACATTAAAAACTGATTTATTAAGAAATACAATGAACTAATCAGATTCTTTCTGCCATGTCCTTCCAGATTTTATAACCAATAATTTTCACTTTCACACTTCATTTTTAGTCATAAATTGAAAAAGGAAAACAAGCTTGTCTATTTTTTCTGCTTGAAAATAGCTTTTTATTTGTGAGGGAAATAATCTTTGGCAGATCCATTTGAGAAAAATGGACTAATGCCTACAGATATAAAACAAGTTATTTAAATCAAAATTTGGTTTTCCCTTCAAATTTTTTTTTCCAGATGCATTTCCAGTGACATTATTTCAGGATTTTTAGATGCTTTAAAACCTCAGCAGTGAATGTGCTGGGGTTATTTTTTTGTTTGTTGGTTCAGCCAAGATGCAAGTATATTGCATATGCCAAAGCAGAGATAGGTCAGTGATAAATTCAGGAGTCACAGGAATCCTTGTACATGTCTGGCTACAGAGACAGCAAGAGGAGAGAAGATGAGAGTGTATTGAGACCTTAACATTTTATGAAATCAGCTTCAAAACTAAAATACCAAAGTGGTCTTTATTTTTAAAGTACGCTTTTCCTTGCTATTGTAATGTGATGGTTTCAAAATGGAAAGGCCACTACCTCCTACACAGCTTACATATTACTGAATTTACAAGGAAGGACCTATACTGATACATTCCTTTTATAACCGTGCTTTTGTCCACACTGGAGAATAGCGCAAAATTAGATGCTTAGCTTTGATAGTACAAAACTCAACATTAGTTAGCCCAAAACACAGAGCTAGAATAAATGACTGGAGTGAGACCAAACTCTTAAATTTTAATTGTTGGAGTTTAGGATCACAGAAACAGGATTTCTCTGTATCTTAGCATGAGGCCATTCTTTGCTCCCTGTGTCTGCCCAGCACCTCCATGAGCTCAGGCAGAAATTAGAATCCTGCCCAGCAATCTTGCAGTTCTTTTTCTTCCACAAGAGGAAGCTAACTCTGTCCTCACAGTGCTGTGAAGCACATTAGAACAAATCATTGCCAACTAGGAGTGCTATTCATAAAGTTCCTTGATTATTAAAGTTATTAGAAATAAACACTTCACATGTGCGCTCCTGATACTGTCTAGAATCTGAGGAGAGAGTTGAGACTCAGCAGTAGGAGCTACTGCCAAATTTGTGAAACACTAAAATACTCGAATTCCTGTTGAAATTAGTGGTAGTGCTGTGGATCTGAGCAGATCCAGACATAGCTTTAAAGATCATAGCTTTACACAGGGTAACCCTTGGGAAGGAGTTATATATGATTTTTATACTGAATTCAGAAGGTCAACATATGAATGACTGTTGTGATCCATTTTAATTCTGTTCATTTTTGCACAGCATTACATTATCCGATATGTTACTATACTGTTATATCATACACCTAAACAAAATACCTAATATGCCACTTGTAAATGCACTGTGCAGAAGCAAATTGATGTGTTGAGCAGTTACCTGCTCTTTTTCACAGTGCAATCTGTGCTCAGACTCCAGCAATGATGGGGCTTCACCTTTCTCATTGCAAGCAGTTATTGCCTGTCTTTTCCCCCACTAGTTTTACCTTAGCCCATTTCACTTCTGTAAGTTACAGCTTCTGTCTTTAAATCAGTTCTCTTGCTATTAAGGAGCCTCCATTAGAGACAGTGAAGATAGCTGCATAGCAGTCTTATTAGGTTAACCCCTCTGCAACAGGAAGGTTTAGATCAGACATTGGTCCTTTCCAGTCCAAATGTCATTTCCAAGAATAATTTCCCTCGTTGCTTAGCAACTTCTCTTAATCTTTCCTTTCTCTCATTCATATCAATGTCCAGGGCCCTGACCACATCCATACCTGAGCCAAGGAGGCTGAGCTGCCTCCTGTTTGCTGTTCAGGGTACTGATTAAAACTCTCAGTGAACTCCCCAGGAACCACTTTCATCACTTTCTTCCTAGAGCGGTTGCCTTTATAGTTGGTTTGCCCAAGGAATACATAAGATAGTTGATGTGCAGGCAACAAGGAAATAGTTATGCTGTTGCCCATATATGTGAGGGGACAGCAATATAATTCAGTTTATCTTTGCAGTCCTTGAGGTGGCCCATTCTGGCCACCTGCATTTGGTTGGATGCACCAGCATTTGTGTTGGTAGTGTGTGCCTTGCCTTGGCTCCATATGTGAGATTTTATCAGCTGCTTACTGCTTAAAACCAGCATGGAGCAGTAAATTTCAAGCTCCTACAGAGCTTTTGTTTTTTCTTAGAAAAGGTTTTGAAAAACTTTGCCTGAAAGTCTGCAGACCATCCAGCATGGATGAGGAGGAAGATGCTTTGACATCAGAGGAATTACAGCAATAAAATATATATACTCTGTCGCTGCAAGAAGATGCACAGGCTGTGACTCAAAATTTAAAGTATAATTTTGCATGATCAAATGGTTACCAGGTTCTCAGCAAGCTGACTTCCAAAAAACCTGTCAAGGAGGCAAAATGAGACTACAGATGATGCAACTTGATGGGCATCCTTGTGGTATGAATTATGCACCAAATTCTTCAACCACACCAAAATTAATAGCAGCCATTATCAATATAAGGTTATGAGTGAAACATCAGTAATGGACACAAGAACAACAGGCTTGTGTATATTGTCTCTTTGGGGGAAGAAAGAAAAGCACAAATCTTGAGTTATCGCTTTAACTGAAGGAATGGGATAGAATTATGAAAACATCTGGAAAAGCTTCACTAACATACACCAGGACCAATACAATATCAAACAAAGCAAGACAAATAAGAGAAGCAGCTCATTCCCTTTTTCTTTTTCTCTGACCCCATTAGTGAGATAGGACGAGGAAGATAGACACACATCACCAACCATATTACTTGAAACAGTTTTTACTTTTGCATAGCCCTAAACACTTCAACTTTTTGAAAAACTGGATGACCTGTATCTCCTAGGTTACAGCAATAATTATTAGGAATGGAAGTAAGTAGAGTAGCAAGGAAGGTATTACTTTAAAAATGTATAGGGATATGTAAAAGAAACAAACATAATATAGACATTAAATCAGTAAATCATGAAAAAATGACCTACAAAGACAGAAAATATGAAAAGATAATATTTCAGTTCCTAGCATTTGCAGTGGGAAGCAAAAAGAACTGGAAATTCCTCATTTACAAGAAGGCATTTAATATAATTGGCAATACAGACATCTAGTGGGAGGATCTGCATGTCTGGAATGTGAAAAAACATAGGTTATAAGCTAGCTAAGAGTCTTCGCCAGGTTGTTATATCTATACTGGCATCTTTGTCTTGCATGCTGCTTGACATGCTACAGTGTTCCATCATTATCTAGTCATCTCTTCAGAATCCTAACTGGTGTTTTTATTTCTTAACTTCCTGTAAATTTTCAATTTTTAATTAAAAATTGTTTAAAAGATTTTTTTTCCTGTGAAGTTTCATTTACATTCCTCCCTAGAAGTCTTTCAAGGTCTTAAAGTTTAACCTGTTCCAATTCCTTCTGAATCTTGTAAAATACTTTTTTTCTTACCATTTGGAAACGCCAAAGAAAACACCTGAGAACTAAGAGTTATAACACTGTCCACGCTTAAGTAGGAGCAAACACCAACAGATGGTAGTTTAAGATGATGGCAATCTCAGACAAAATAGTGGGAAATCAAATAATCAATTGTAGGAGATCCAGCCCACAGAAAATGAGCCATCTTACATCTGACACAGCAACATGTTTGCCAATGTTGATCTTTATTCTTCTCAAATCATGAAGGCTTTTGCATTGTAGACAAGAAAAATATACTAACTAGTTTAAGGTCTGTTTGGCCTCTCCCGTTCTATGCTTTTGCCTCCTTCCTGCCTCCTCACCCACCCTTCCATCCCTATTTTCTCTTTCTCTTTCTCTCTCTCATACTTTCTCTCCCTTTCCTCTCCCCCACCCATATTCCACAGCAACAAATCCTAGTTATTGTCAGCACTCAGAGTTGCTATGGGAGGCACTTCTCAAATCAACTTCCAACTGATCTGCTGCCCCCACACTTCTATGTTGCTTGCTGTATTGGTCATTCAGGTGTAGCTGGAGAAGAACATAATTAATCAAAACTCTACCTTCCTTGGCTGTTTTTAGGTAATCTAGTCTGTCATATAAGTTCAATTAATAAAAAATGAGCGGATAAGAATAATTAACTTGAGTCAGTGTGATTTTATGGAAACCAATTTTATCAGACAAAGCTAATTTCATTTAATGAGTGACTAAAGGTAACTTGCCTGAAGCATTGACTTTGGTAACATATACTTGACCTCATTCCATACAGTGTCATGACTGAAAAATGAGTGCTCTAAAACTGATGCATATGAACTGGGTAACGAATTGACATGCTTCTTATAAGATAAAAGGTGGAACTTGCCCTAAATTTTGAAAAAACACCAACAGTTATATTTTCTAGAGCTCCAGTGCACAGCAGCTTGCTCATAACATAATCAATGAGTAAGGCATAAAACAAACTCCATTATATTCAACATTTATATGGTAAGAGCATAAAATAAGGCACCAAGCATTTGAGAAACAAGCAGATAGCAGATATGTACTGCTTCATCATCACAGAGATGAGGATTTCCAAGGTCAGCCAATTCAATCATGGGAGAAGAAATATTTACTTGGCAACTATAAATGCAAATACAGAATGCACAAGCCTTCATAGAATCATTAAGGTTGGAAGGGACCTCTAGAGATCATCTAGTCCAACCTCCCTGCACACACAGGGTCACCTACAGCATATTACACAGGATTGCATCCTAGCAAGTTTTGAATAGCTCCAGAGAAGGAGACTCCACAACATCTCTTGGCAACTTTTGTCCTTAAGTTCCTGTGGAACTTTTGATGCTTTAGTTTCTGGCCGTTTCCTCCAGTCCTGTCATTGGCCACCAGTGAAAAGAGGCTGGCCCCATCCTCCTCGCTCCCTCCCTTAAGGTACTTATAGACACTGATCAGATCCCCTCTCAGCCTTCTCTTCTTCAGGCTGAACAGGCCCAGCTCCTTCAGTCTCTCCTCATAGGGCAGATGTTCCAGGCCCCGATCATCCTTGTGGCCCTGCACTGGACTCTCTCCAGCAGCTCCACATCCCTCTTGTGCTGTGGAGCCCAGAACTGGACACAATACTCCAGATGCGGCCTCAGCAGGGCTAAATAGAGGGACAGCATCCCCTCCCTCGACCTGCTGGAGATGCTCTTCTTAATGCACCCCAGGATCCCATTGGCCTTCTTGGCCACGAAGGCACACTGCTGCCTCATGGTTAACTTGTTGTCCACCATAATGCTCAGGTCCTTCTCTGCAGAGCTGCTCTCCAAAACATCAATCCTCAGCCTGTACTGATGCATAGGGTTATTTGTCCCCACACGCATAGCCTTGCACTTACCCTTGTTGAACTTCACGAGCCTGTCCAGGTCCCTCTGGATGGCAGCACAGCCCTCTGGGGTATCAGCTACTCCTCCCAGTTTGGTATCATCAGCAAACTTGCTGAGGGAGCACTCTGTACCTTCATCCAGGTCATTGATGAATAAATTGTACAGGACTGGGCCAAGCACTGACCCCGGGGGACACCGCTAAGTACAGGCCTGCAGTCTACAGACTAGACTCTGCACCGCTGATCACCACCCTCTGGGCTCTGCCATCCAGCCAGTTGTTAATCCACCTCAGCGTCCACTCATCTAACCCACACTGCTGGAGCTTGCCCAGGAGGATCCTGTGAGGGATGGTGTCAAAAGCCTTGCTGAAATCCAGATGTACTGCTCTCCTCTCATCTGCCCAGCCAGTCATTCCATCACAGAAGGCCACCAATTAGTCAAGCATGATTTCCCCTTGATGAATCCATGCTGATTGCTCCTGAGCACTTCCTTGTCCTCCACATGTTTGTAGACAGCAGCCAGGATGAGCTGTTCCATCACTTTTCCAGGGATAGAGGTGAAGCTGACTGGCCTGTAGTTGCCTGCGTCCTCCTCCTTGCCATTTTTGAAGACCCTGTGACATTGGCTTTCTTCCAGTTGTTTGGCACCTCCCCCATTCTCCAGGACCTTTCAGAGATCATGGAGAGCGGCTTAGCTATGACATCTGCCAGCTCCTGCAGCACTCAGGGGTGCATCCCATCAGGACCCATGGATTTTTGGGTGTCAGGTTTATCTAAGCATTCTCTAACCCAATCTTTCTCTACCCACGGCAAATCTTTCTCTCTCCAGGCTTCTTCTCTTGTCTCTAGGGTCTGGGATTCTAGAGGGCTGTCCTTGTTAAACAGTGAAGCCAAGGCATTCAGTAACTCTTCTTTTTCTGTGTCTTTCATAACCAGGGCACCCACCTCATTCACTAGCAGACTCATATTTTCCCTAATGTATCTATTCTAATGTGTGTATTGTTTTCAGTACTGTAAAACAAGAGGTGATGATGCTTACTAACTGTTTTAATCTGCATTTTTTAAAGAAGCAATGCACATTAAAGGCAGTGTTTTAGGTTGGGCATACAAAGTAAAGGTGAAGGGAAACTGTATAATTTTGAAGGAGACCCAACTGCATGTGTGACTAGGACGAAGGTGTCCCCGTCCTCCCTTACCACTCCATGTGCATTCCTTCTGAAGCGGTGCACTTGGTCAAAGAGGATGACCTTCCCCGACAGAGAAGTACCGTTCATTGGTCGAGGGTATATGGTAGCTGTGCTCCCCTGCTAGAATCTCCAAACCTTGCATATTCAGTATCAGCTCTGTTGTATCCAGGAATCCAGTCACTTTTCAGACAGCTCACACTGAAGGAGAGCACGTTGGATAGTCAAGATATATAAAAAAATGGCAACAAAAGAATGATTGTAAGCACACAATAGAACACCTTAAATAGCTTTGTAGCTCTTAAGAGAGAACCACTACTTCAGAAGAAAAATTATGAGAAAGAGAACTGTGGTCACCTGGCACGGGTACCTCACAAAAGAGTCACACATTGAACAAAAATCTGCAGCAACAGGAGAGATGGCTGATAAGGGCTTCAAACGATAGCCTTGCTTTAAAAATGAAGAAATCTCCATTAAACTTGGGTTTGAAGAAATCGCATGCTTCATCAAATTCAGCATGTCACCATTTAAGGAAATAGGAGTGGCTCAGATTTGTTTGTGGACTTTTTCCTAGAGGATTGCAAAGTAACAGAGGCTGGCAGGGACTACAGGCTGTCTCAAATGCAGTATTCTGCTCAGAGTTCAGAACAAGTTACTCAGGGCTTTGTCCAGTCTGGGCTTGAAAACCTCCAAGGACAGAGACCACACTGCATCTCCAAGCAACCTGCTCCACTGTCCTTGTGGGTGAAAGGTGTCCCTTATGTCGACTCGAACATTTCCGCTTTCAACTTACGTCCATCATCTCTCACCCTCTCACCATGGGCTGCTGCATGGAGAGCAGCGCTTTGTGTTTTTGATACCCTCCTCATGGGTGTAGAAAGTCTGTTTTGAGCCCCCTCAAAGCCTCCTCTTCCCCCATTGAAGGCTCCTTTTGGTCCCCCAGCTTCTCCCTGAAGGGCAGGTGCCCCAGCCCTGAGCATCCCAATAACCCTCTGCTAGACTTGCTTCAGGTGATACGCTTATTCAGGCTCTGTTGTACACTAATGCCTATAAAGATGCTCTCATTGATTTTCCATCACAAGCCTGTAATTAAAATAGACAATTGCTGATCTGATGGTATTGGGACGTACAATATTGTTCATTGTTTATACAAATTCATAACAGCAAACAGCTGTTGAGGCAAACAGTGTCAATAAGGCATTTAGAGTTCTCATTTTAGACTGCTGACAGTGGTATCTGTTTCTTGGAAAAGTGCCTTCTAATCATGAAAAAGATCTGACTGCTACCAATCAAGCATTGAAATAATTTTGACTGGATTTGATTCCCACTAAGTCTTCTGGATCAGGACCTAAACTCATAAAGTATTCGCAAAGGAATGGGAAAGATCTGCTTTATAATTTGATTTGAGAAGCTGATGAGTTTAGCTGGCCAAGCACTGCAGGAAAAAAGAAACGACTAATGAATATTCATTTAAGATTTTACATTAGTTTCCCTGCATACAATGAGGTTTCTTTGAATTTGTTTCTGAGAATATTCTATCCAGTGCATTTACTGCAGGAGCCGACACACAAACAAAAACTGGTATTAATTGAATACTCTAGAAATTTAAATTTATTTTGAATTCCTAAATGGTCTGGCAACACTGGTTTAAGGCTTGCTCTTAATTGCCATGTAATGTATGTATCCAGCTAAAACATCTCAAGATAATTCTTTTTGAAGACTAGCTACTCTTCCAAGCAATCACTTCAAAAATACATTTAATAGTAAATCAAATAGTACATCAAATCTCATTAAATTGCTGAACAGTAGAAAGCAAAAAGCTGAAGGAGATATTAAATTCAAATTATATGTCAAATTATATGTAGTCTTCTCCTAGACATACATGCAATTGTGTCTCCTTCAAAACTGTAGTTTCCCTTCACCTTTACTTTGTACGCCCAATCCAAAACACTGCTTTTAATGTGCATTGCTGCTTTAAAAAATGCAGATTAAAACAGTTAGTAAGCATCATCACCTCCTGTTTTGCAGCATTGAAAACAACAGATACATTAGAATAGATACATTATCTTCCAAGAATATACCTCCTAAAGTGAGAATCAGCCAAAATGAATAAACCATGACAGAGTCATTGCACATTGTGCTCAAAGAACTTGGTTCTCTTCCTCTTGAAAGGGACTTTATCAAATAATTATCCAGTAATATCCAGAACATGTTGATCCTGAGGATTAATGACCAGAAGGGTTTGATTTTTTCTTTGCACACCTTGGCCCATTAACAATCAACTAGCACTTAGTTATTCATTTTAAGGAGATTACATTGTTCTTATTGGTATATTAAACTGCAAATGACAGCAAAGCCTTCAGCTCTATGAATTACCTACTTTCTTCGGCTAATGTAGAAATATTTAGTGTGTACATAAAAGAGAATTAATGTCTGTTGCACCTTGTGAAGAAACGGACTCAGTCTGGGGTGCAGAGTGAGACAACTTTATTTCCAAACCGACTTCTTTTTATACTTTCTTAACACATGGACATGCGTCCTGTGGTATCCATTGTGCTAATAGGCCATAAGGTTGGAAGCTAGAATAAAAAACAAAAAGACTGACAGGATAATTCTGCTTTCGTCTGTGAACAGTCTGAGTGGTTAATTTGTCCACAACTTTACCAAGCGCAGCTCGCGCGGGAGGAGTGAGCTTTCTTGAGGATGTCAAACTCGTGTCTCCTTCTAAGAGCTTAAATAGAGGATGTAATTCTTCTGTGGAAATTCCTAAGGAGGGACGGATCCAATTAATAGTTCCCAAAAGTTTTTGAAGATCATTCAAAGTCCTTATGTCTGTCTTTAGGGTCAATGATTGTGGTCGAATTTGATGATCAGAAATTCTCCATCCTAAATATCGCCAAGGCGGACTTTCCTGTACTTTATCTTCTGCAATTTTTAATCCTGCAGCTGATGCTGCTCGCGTAATCTGATGCAGAGCCTCTTCTGCTGTTTCCTTTTGCTCTGCAGCAATCAATATATCGTCCATATCTTCCCATTGGCACAGTACAGGGTGGTATCGGAGTCCATACCATTATCTTAATTTCTCCTTTGAAATCTGCGTTGATAACTGCAGGTAACACAAACAGCCCTTGTCTCGTTGTTGAAAATCGCCCAATCAATAGTGCTGCCATTCCTCGCCCCAGGGGGCTGTGGACACCAGTTGGAATTAGCACAACTGATGTATCAGTAATTAGCACTTTTATTGTGGTGGCCAGGTCCACCCCGGCGCTGCCCCCTGTGCTGGCGCACAGGCGGCGGCTGCTTCCCGGTGGGAGCCACTCCGAGGGGTGATTTGCCGTCATGGTGCGACCCCTCGCCGCGCTCCGCTTGAAGTTTCCCGAAGGGGCTAGCGGTCGACCTTCCTTATCAAATTTTGATCGACACTGATTAGCATAGTGTTGTCCTTTGTGGCAGCGCGGACATAGTCCAGGCGCTCCTTTGTTTGCTTGTGTTTTCGGACAGTATTTACGAATATGCCCAAATTGGCCACAAGCAAAACATGGCCTTTTCATAGACATTGTTGCAAATGTTTCGGCCATCAGTGAATATTCATACTGTTTGGTACCGACATTAATACATGCTTTTAGCATGTCATCAATAGTAGGATCCTTTAGTGGCCGCAAAACTCTCTGGCAATCAGGGTTAGCATTCTCAACTGCTAGTTGCTTAAAAATGTAGCTTCGTGCTTGTTCATTATCAATTTGTTTCTCCAGAGCCTCATTAAGCCGATCCAAAAACTTCATATATGGCTCATTCGCATCTTGTCTTATGCTAACAAAAGGTTGTCTTTGTTTACCACTCTCCGGAACGGCCTTAAGGGCGCGGAGAGCAAGTGCCTTAACTTGTTGCAAGCCCTCAGGGGGGATTTCTGCTTGTGCTGTTGTAGCACTGTGATCGCCCTCCCCCATTAGCACGTCCACAGTAACAGCCCGTAAAGGACCTTTTTTCGACAGCCGCTGGTTTTCCTCCCCCTGAGCTCGAGCAAGCTCTCTCATTTTCGATTCCCACATCGTGTATTGCATATCAGTCATAATGAGGCGAAACAAAGTTTTAAAATCATGGGGAGTAAAAACCGAAGAATCACAAAGAGATTGTATAAGGTGGGTGGTATATGGTGCGCCAAGGCCATGATCTGTCACCGTACGTCGCACGTCCTTAATAAGATTATACGACAAACCTTCCCAACGCGGATTCTGGTCTGGTGCACAGATAACGGGAAAGGCTTTCAGCATGCCCACATCCCCCGCCTGTTTTGCTCCTCGTTTTACTGAGGCCCATTTATCGTGAGGATCCGGGGGGTATAGGTCTGGCTCCTTTCCAGGGTCAATAGGACCCGGACCAAAAGGATCATCGTCCTGGTCATCAGGTGGCAGTACCGCAAAGGCTTTTGCAGCACGTTTTCTTTTCTGATTCTCATCAGGACACGATTGAGGTAAAGGAGGCGCGGAGGGGATGGCAGGGGCCCCGATCCCGTCATTTATGTTCGACTGCAACCCACTATGAGATTTCAATATTTCGAGTACAACTCGCCATTGTGGCAACAGGTTAGCAGCAGCCTTATCACCGCGCGTGGCACTATCCCACAGTCGGACCCCAATTTGGTCCCATCTTTCCAGATTAAAAACATTCTTACTATTCACCGAAGGATCGTCTTTAGAAGCCCATGCAAGAACCTTTTGCAGCTCTTCTTCACCTAATTTTTTTCTTTGCGGTTTCAAGTTTTTAGGAGAAGCTTCTAAATCGTCCTTTTGCTCCTTCATTAGGTATGAACCCATAGTTCCCAGCCGCTTACCTCTTTCCTTTCAAGAGGCTTTTAGTGTGCACACAAAGTAAGCTTCCTTTCAGCTTGATCCTTACGCTTCCTTTCAGCGTGCTTCCCGGGAGTTCAGCTGGGCGGTGCAACCGGAGAGACAGCTAGTCTTCGTGCCCCACGTTGGGCGCCATTTGTTGCACCTTGTGAAGAAACGGACTCAGTCTGGGGTGCAGAGTGAGACAACTTTATTTCCAAACCGACTTCTTTTTATACTTTCTTAACATAAGTGTTGCAAAGCGCACAACCAATCAGCATCTGGCCACCTGCGCGGTTGTCTGGCTTTGTTTCTTTTCTTCTGGCAAGACACGTCGCACACGAGGCAGGGGGAGGTGTTCCTCAGTCCTCGTCTTTCTCGGCTCTGTCCCCCATCTGCTGCAAAGACTGACACCCTTGTGGTTAACTATCTGCTAACAAGGTACTATTGTCTTTGAACAAGCCTCCACAAATGTCATGTATATCAAATTAACTGGGAATAATCCTTAAACTTTCTATTCACTTGATAATCAAAACAAATTTATCTGTACTAGCATGACTGGTTTCATTTGATTCTACTCTTTCTTGCTATCTGTAATAACAATTTCACATTGTCAGGATTTATCACATTTTTTGCAGATATATAGCCCTAGTTTTGCAACTTTCAATTTCACCGATTTCAAAATAGCAATTACAGTTTCTCACAAAATTACAGAAAAAAAAAATCCTTTGAAGAAAGGAGAGAACAAGTAGCATTGCTCTGCTGCCTTGCTTTCACACACACAGGAGCAATTCCCGCCAGTGCCAACAGGAACCATGTCCCAGGGGCTCCAGGCGGCAATGGAACAGCAAGTCCTCACAGCAAACCTCCTTCTTTCCTCAGGGAACAACCATTAGCAAAGGGCAAACCCTCCTTCTTTACTGAGTATGTTCTTTCAACATCATTTTCCACAACATAAAAAGTGATAGAACTGCTTTATTAAATCCCATCTAGGCTAAGTAATTTCTTATGATATGATTTTCTAAGACAGAATAAAAGGACTTGAACATCTCCCTTGACTTTAGACATACTGCTAATGCTACTATACATAAAATTAGATCCAACAGTTTTGTTCAGCTTCACAGTTTGCTGCGTGCAGCCTGACACATCCTCCGTGGCTCTGCCTGCTGTCTGTGTTCCCGTGACCAGGAAGGTCTGTGCAGGAACAGCTATGCTCTCCTCTCCCGGCACCATCAGTCCCACATAGGGCAGTACCAGTGAGGTGCAAGCGCTACATCCATGCAACCCATTGGGCCAAGCATGGCTGTGAGGAGATTTGCAGTTTAAGCAGCGTCTTTCCCTCAGCTTAATAGATTCTTCATCGCCATCAGTAAGCTATTAGGTTTAACTGCAGCACAGACTGATACTGGTAGCAGTGGTTGGGTCACCTTTGTAATCACAGCATGCCATCATCATGGTAACTTTGGAGATGAGCACAGGTAAGATTGGTCCTGTACTCTGGGTAAGGACTAGCGTCATTTTGCAGAGAACATGGACTTGGCATTTGATCAAGAAACAGTTTCAACAGTGTCAAATGTGCTGTCTAGAAAGGAACTCTCAGTAAAAAGAAAAAAAGTGGTAGGTAAAGGCTTCTGTTCTTCATTACAGAAAAGAAAATAAATAAAAGAGCTGGTTTATGGTGACTTTCACCTAAGCTGTTCCAAGGCTTTATTTGAATACATCTTAATTTTTTTTTCTGTCCAACATTTGTAATTGTAGAAAATAATCCTTAACATCTAGGTGCTAATTTTAATTTTATCCAGATAAGACCGTGGATTCAAGAACAAATGGTATTTTCACTTTGATACATTCTTACCTTGCCCAGATAAGAGGCCAAAATAGTACTTCAAGTCATCATTCTGGAGGACAAGCAAGCCCCTTCACGAGAAAATTCATTGTTATTTTAGCAGTGACTTTTTAGATTATAATAAGAATGTTGAACTCAGTTCTTAAATGAGGGAGGATGAACCACAGTTAACAAAGCATAGATGTGAATTCCTCACAGTGGCCATCACTGCTTATGAGGCACATCATAGCTGCGTGCGGTACAATTTCAGACTTCCTGTAGTGCACATTAAGATTAAGGGAAAACAATTGCGCAAGTCATGACAAGAATGTGGATCAAGAGAGATGTGTTTTTGTTTGAGAAAAGGGAGAGCAAACAAGCAGAAAACTTCCTGACCCAAAACACAGTGAGCACAGTGCCATGCTCCACTTTGCAAGTCAGTACCAAGGTGCCCAAAATCCTGAAGAGTTTCAAGGGTGAAGGAGATCCTTTAAGTTTTTCCTAAAAATGGCAAAATATTAATGTTGATGGATGTCTTGCATCGGTAGAACTTGTATCAACTGTTCTTTGTCAATCTGTTCACATTTTCCAAGCTCTGGGGTATTATGCATAAAGAAGGAAAGCAAATCATTTCTATCTCTACAGAAATAGCACACCTGGGGAGCTCACTGTGTACAGGAACAATAACATGTTTGTAGGTGGGTAGTCATTCACGGTCTTCTGTTAACACTCTTGGTCATCAGGACCATGTGGTCTTTATTTCATTCACAAACCAAGATCCCGCAGGCTATTTATTTGAGGTTTTTTTGAGATGATAGGTCTACATCTCACCAAGGTCAATTCTTTGGATTTGTTAAGTCTAACAAAAATGTCTCCAATTTTGCCTAAGGAAGATAAAAACTCTTCAGAGCATAACTGACAGTCAGGATTAATTACCTGATTATCACAGAGCTGTTAAAGTAGTTATGATTTGTCTGATACATGTGCCTGGAAGACAGATTATTTATGTATCTGTTATAAAGGCAACACAGAAAGATGTCAGGACTTTTCAGGAGTTCTTAGGCTAAGTATGAATGAGTTTTCTGCAGGGATGTTAGTGTCTTTGATCTTTTTTTCTGCTTTCAACATAAAACAAAGAAATGTGGGACAATGTAAAAGGTGTTGTTGGTTTTGATCTGACATGGTCAAAATACCTAGTATTTCATCAGTGTATTGGTGTGCTAATGACTGGTGGCAGTGCAATTCTCTTCCTTGGTGTTTGGAAATGTTCAGGTGATTTTTTTAGGCAGTGTACTCTTTCAAAGCCTTCAGACATCCATAAGAGATGAGGCACAACATAGAGACAGACTGAAGGAGAAACTTCTGATCATAGCTTCATACTTTCAGCTTAATTTATTCATTAAATTATTAACCCAATTGAAAACTATTATGTTTAGTATACATATTTGGATTGGATGAAAAAAATTAGAGATATTCCTAAAACAGCAAATCTCAGGAAGCAAATAAGGGATTTTTTGCTACCTGTTAACATAGAGACACCAGTAAAGAAAAGTCATCTGTGTCACAGATTAAAAAGCAATGAGAATGGAAGGCAGAAGTCTCCACCTTAGAAATATTAGGACAAAGTTTCACAAGTGAGGATGCTAATAACTGGAACAAAGTACCAAGAGACAGAGATGGTTAGCCACCACTGTCTCGCCAAATCAAGACTACATATTTTTCTCAAAGATAATTTGGAGTTCAATGAGTCCAGGGTGAAACTTAATAGCAAAAGGTGTATGGGTCAGCCTAAATAATGAGTGAGATTTTCCAAGTTTAATATCTATTACTCAGCACATCAGAACAGTGAATGAAAGATTTTGTATTCAGTTAGAGCTACATGCAGAAACTGAGGTAGGCAGGAGATATAATTACCTGATCTTCTACTGGGCCAGGTTAAATCACTGCTATTATTTTAAAATAAAGTGGCGTACCTTATTTCTATAGCAAGTGCACAGGGCCTTGATCTCACATCTTCCCTGGGAGACCATATCAAAAGCAACAGGGTGCTTTATAAACATGGTAATCGTGTTGGTCCAGTATTCAGTGAGCACAGAGAGCTGCTCAAAAAATTGCAAGCCCCGTTACATGTGCCACTACCTATGTGCAGTGGCCTGTAGTCAGCTTGTTGAGCTTTCCAGGATCTAGAAATGCACAGCAAAACAGGACATGATGGTTTAGTCTTCAAAATAAAATCCTATGTTTGAGCTCTCCCTCTTTAGAAAACAAGTTGTCCTGAGGACAACCCCCTCCATAGAAGCTTTCTGCTTCTATTTGCAGACTTATTTTTCTTGTTTTATTAGGAGACAAGGGATAGAAACAGAATACAACTTTTTGTAGCTCAAGATTTCATATCCTACATGAGAAAATGAAATGTGGCATGAAATTTACTTTTTGTGCTAATGTGAAATTGGATGAAGTAAAAGCAATTTCTATACTCTTAGCACAGAGAGCTCCTTCAAATGGGTGAAAAAACTCCACTCAGTTAAAAAATAACCATCAGATTTGTACCTTGCCTCACAATGATTTTATCTCATCTGATAACCCTGATGATATTGAATTACAGAAGGATCACCATATCGAGAAACAGAATTATGAGGCTTTCCCCTTCCACTAATGTATTGTTTAAACCTTGGCTCACTCTGACTCAGTAAAAAGCAAAAGGCTCTATACGGTTCCAGTTAAGAGAAATTTTGCCTTAAAACATTGGCTGGCTGTTTGCAGTAAGTGGTACACTAGCTTTTATTTTAACAACAGTATTCAGTGACTTGGGTAAATAATTAAGTGTTCAGAAATACAGGTCCTGAATGCCTTTTTTTTTGTAATTTTCCCCCTCATTTGAATGTGGCAGTACAGCTCAGAAATCCCTGGAGAAAAAAAAAATAAGAAAGGGAGATTATTTGTTCAGCAGTGAAGACAGGCCCATGATTATTTAGCAACAGCTGCTGCAATCCCTTGTTAAAAAATAAAAAATAAATAAAAAGCACTCTGGAACCAACCATATTCTTAAAAAATCCCCCTGAAGAGTCTCCTTGTAGTGGATGTAACTAACACTAACACATGTAAATGTACTGAACAAACGAAGAGGGTCATGTGGAAAACCTGCCTCTACAGGGCTGATGTTGCATGACTCAGGGAAGCCCGAACCCTGCAGCCTGCCCTACAGGTGGAGGTAAATGCTCCACATGAGCCCCATGCAGCAGGAAGGCAAACCGCTCTGGAACAACATCCTTCAAGAAAAAAAATGCACTGCCATAGTTTACAGTTATCTTAAAGCAGGACAATAAAATATAATGAAAAATGAGACCTTCCCCAGATCAATGAATTGTTTCTGACACAGCACTACAGAGTGATTTTTCAGCATGCAAGAATAGTATGGGGCAGGATAACAGCCAACTGAGAGAGCTTTTATACATCAATAAATTTGAATGATCTATGTGAAAAATGACATGGCACACACAAAGATCTGACCGAGAAAACCACTCTCAAGCCATCCTTCTGAAGCCTCAGAGGTCAAACAAACTTTCAGCCTGGTACTTGGGTGCTTAACTTGACATACTTGGGCAGCTCTGCTGAGAGAAAAGGATTAGCCGCATGTAACAACATAAGCAGGTGCAGTATGAGCTGCCAGCAGGACCACTGCTGTTATTTTGGAGACTGTTACCATGGTTTCAGCCCCCAAAAATATTTCAGGTACTTGTTGGACCACCTGATTATAGTTCATCCTATTTAGACAATATTCTCTCCTGCTGATAGTATTGGCTCAGTAAAAATCCTTGTTGCAGCCGCTAAGCCTTCCAGTGGAAAATTCAAGATGCTTGGCAGGCAGCAGACTGAACTCCCCTGTGTTGTGCCCTTTTGCAAAGGAGGTCGAAGTGGCCAGGAACAAAGCTGTGCACTGCAGCTTAGCCCAGGACCTGGTCCAGCCACTGACCTGTGTCTTGGCATCAGAGAAACCTCTGCAGCAGGTGAGCAGGGGAACAGGGTGGCAGAGGATGGGAATGCCTGGCTCAAGCAGGGATACCACGGGCAGGAGGGGACTGCAGGAGTTCTCCTTCCTGGCCTCTGCACAGGAGAGGAGTAGCTCAAGACACAGTGAAACCAGACCCTGGTAACTACTGGCTTGCCACTGTACAATCCCATAGCCATAGGCTTAAATTCTCTAAACAACTACCTTGGCTGCTGGTTGGCAGATGCTCCAGGTCCCTGTGCATGCCAGCTATCCCTGGTAAATCTTCCTATTAATCTCAAGGACCCGGCCAGAGCCCGTTGCCCAAAGCATGGGCTTACACAAAAATCTCACCTGATCCAACAGGAGTCATGGCCATCAGTCCCAAGGAAGGGATCATTACATCTCAGAGCAAACAGGATTTCCAGAGGAGCTTATAGATCAAACCTCATATTTGTCAGTGGATTTGAGCTCTTGCCAGAACCAAGAGGCCCAAATTCAGCTAATTTCTCTGCACATGAGGATCTGAACCTACTCTGTTAGTGTAAATGTCCCATCCCTGAGCAACAGAGTTAAACTCCTGAGTGCCACTTTTGAAGGAATAATGAAATATATGATAAAAATGACTAATAACAATATTATTGCAAAATACAAAAGCTAATATGATTTTTAAATGTGATAGAATGCTATGAAAGTCATAAATATTCCATAGAAATGAAATCAATCTAGAGCAGTTACACAGAAAGATGACTAGGAGTAGGCAGTCTGCCCCTGAGAATAAAATGTCACAGAGCAGTAAGCCTAGGAAACGAAAGGCAAACAGGGAACATGATTTTTCTCTCGAAATACAGTAGGGGTAAATTAAACATCAGAGAAGAGCAAGTATAAAGGCTAAGACATATGTTGGCACCACAGCAAAAGGTACAAACTGTTATTAATGTTTTCAAGCTGGGAGCCAGAAAATAAAATGTTTCTAATCATCAAGGGGGGATGTTTTAGAATTCACGTTTCAGCCTGAACAGCGGAAAAAAAGCTACTTGTTCAGATGAGGCCTGGTAGATTTACGAATGGGACCACATGAAGTGACAGACTGATGGTGGGAGTCAAGATTTGGTGAACCAGAAAGGCTTGCCTCTCATTTGTGCACTGGGGGGCAAAGAAAGCTCAGTGAAATTTGCATGGTAAAGATGAGATTTCTAACGACTGATCTGAGATTCTTTTTCTGGAGTGCCTTTCTCCATCATATTCCTGCTAACAGTGCTGCTGGTAAGAAGGAGCAATTCTTCTACCCCTGCCACTGTGCTGCGATTAGCTTTAAACCTGATTGTACAGGACACACAACACCCAAGCCTGAATCAGTGGACAAGGAGACAAGCAGATGCTGAGTCACAGTGCAGCTACAGCTGCCAGCATCTTGGTGAAGATGCTTGCTCCCTTACCCATGCGCAAGCCACCAGGAAGACAGATTTAGCCACTTCCTTGGCTCTACCATCCTCCTTGGAGCACTGACATGCATGTCTTGACCCATGTTTGATGCTGTTGTGAGGTTTGCACTGTGGGGAACATCAGCCTGCTCCCCACAGGTTCCCCTGGCCCATGGCCCCACGCAGCCACCATGAGAATGCTCCAGCACACAGACCTTGCTACAGCCTCAACACTGAGGTCTAGGTTAGTTCAGGACTTTCAATTCACCCAAATTGATGAAATGCTTGTAGCAGCATACACCTTGATCTGAGGCTATTTTTCATCTTTTAGACTCAAAACAGTGAAATAAGATTTTCTCGAGTGTAGGAAGCGCAATTTTTTGATTCCTTAGTCTAGGGCACAGCATTTTCTATTGCAACACTGCAATAAGTAACCTTAAAGCTCAGAGGCCCCAAACCCTCCCCCAACAGCAGCAATACCCAGGATTCTGGCAGCAAAAGGATGCACAACACCAAGTCCTCTCTGGGCATTACAATACCTACTCATCGAGAGCTGTATAAAGCTGGCAGACCCCCAGCTGCTTTAGTTTATTTACCAGGGGATCAGATCAGCAAACCCAAAATTCATGAAGACAAACCTAACAGTGCACTAAACTCCAAACTGCACCGCACATCCCTGCAATACTAACTTGTTTTTCCAAACTGGAAAGGAAGGTGAAGTTCTCTCCATCCTTTTCAAGCCTTTTAGCTTGAGCCTGAGCCATCAAAAAAAAAAAAGAGTCTACGCCACCTTAATGAACACACATGACTTCAGCAAATGGCAAGGGAGACAGAGAGGATAAAGATGAGAGAACAGATGTGAAGGCAACTATTCCAGCCTCACCAAAACACAGGTCACAGAGCTCTACCTACTGCTTTTGCTCAGCAACAATAGGATGACTTTGATCACTCTAATGACACACCAGTCTCAGCATGGGGCAGAACTTCCAACTTTTCTACACAAAACCCTAACTCACTTGATTATTTTGCTGTATGGGGCTACTTTCTGCTTCCTGCTACTGCTTTCTGCTACTTACTAACCTTCACTTGCTAAAAATAGTATTTAGTGGCAAAAGGATACCTGAGCAAAGTCAAACAGAGCTTCACCCATCCTTTGTGGGGCACGGTTTGGGCAGCCCCCCTTGAGTTTCGCACCCAAAGAACTACAGGCCCCATAAGAGCAAGGGGTGCAAGCCCCAGCAAACGTGCCCGGTTTGTATCTGCAGTATTGCCAAAACACTGAGAATCAGAGAATCATTATGGTTGGAAAAGACCCCAGTCCTAGTGCACCTCAAGTATAATGAAAGGAGGGCAAAATGTGCTGCTACACCTACACGGAAAGCAGGATAAAGGCTGGCAGAAACCTACTGGTGCGACAACTCCTACTACAAAACCGCGCTGCTAGTAATGGTGTTTCAAATGAATATGGAGTAGTCAAAAACAATGAGTGAAATAATTGTAACTGAAGAAATCTTCTTCTTTCACCGATTATGATAAAAGGCATTTAATTATTGAAATTATATTACATGATATGAGGACCTAGCAGTGCCAAGTGTAGTGAACTTTAACACTTCCCATTCTAAGACACCATTTTTAGGTTTTTTTATAATTTAGCTAAAATTTGGCTGCTAAAATGTTTTGCTGGCATAAAAAAAATCTATTTCTGAAAAGAAGTTGGGAAAAAAGGCAGTTTTGCACACGTTAAGAGAAAAATGGAAACAGTTTCACCAAGACACTTCAAAGCCCCCATACTGCAGAAAACAGATTTGTAATTTGGCATGGCTGTTTCCTTCCCTGTCAGAGCTGTGCCCTTCCACTGTTTGCATGAAATCCTTCTCAGATATCATCATTTGTCCCAGAAAAAGAATGAAAAAGAAAAAAATAAAGAAAAAAAGTAAAATTCACACATACTCAGAGGAAACTTTATAGTTTGCAAAACAGTTACCCCAGTTTCAGCCCTTCCTCTAACAACTTTTGCACGTGAAAGCTGTTTTCCATACCCAGACTCTAATATATTTTTACTGTTTTCCAGGGACCACTATTACTCTCCAATATACCAGACCAAATAGGGAAAGTCTTGGGTGTTCTTCTTCAGCCCTTGGTGGTGACGTGACAGCATGTAAATCTCCATGATGGCAAGGGGGACAGCAAAGGGACAGGCAGGAACAGGTAGGTAGAAGGAAGAAAAAGGGAGCAGGTGCTTGCAGAGAGACCAAGCAGAGCAGAGATGAAATGTGTGGAGCAGCAGGTGGGTTTGTACCCACCAGACCATGGAGCACCTGGTGAGGGACCAAGAGCTGTTGCCTCCCAAAATCCTGCTGCTGTGACAAATAAGTGTGCCATCCCCTGACAAACTGCACATCCAAAGAAAAGCAGCCAGCAGGCAGTCAATAAGCATAAGGTCCTGCTCCTATCCCCTGTCCTTAGCAGGTCTGCTATCAAGCCAAGAATCTCAGCTATGTAGGGTGTCCAGCTGAAGACATGCAATATACCACAGAAGCTATTATTTTAAAAGAAAAAGTGCATTAGTTTTAAAATAAAAAGCACTGTTCCTTTTGGAAAATATTAGACAGAAAAACCTTTAGAAAGGAGGCAGATGGCACAGGACAGGATGCCCTGTGGGGGGACTGCTTTTAATGTTGCTCAGGCTAATTTAAGTCTAGCTTTTCCTAACTTTCTAGAAAGTTGGCCATGCAACTATGCCTGCATAACCCTCTCTTACATAGAGGACACAGAGGAATTAGAGGCAGCGATGCCTGCCTGTTCTCAGGCCCTGGGACCCATCTTGCTGCCAGCAGAAGGCAGAATTGGTTCTGCAGGCCAGTGCAGGGGAGCTTTGCAGCACCCCATGGCACAGGGCGCTGCCTGAGGGGATCCACAGCCTGCTCCAGCCAGCATTTATTGCTTCCTTTGTTACAACTTAATAAGGCTCAAATTAAAACAAGCTCATTGTTACTTTAGTACACGGCTGAAGCAGGTAGGGACAGGATTAATTAGGACAGATAATGCCACAGGAATATAACTCTGACATAAGATAATGTCTCTTTGTGGTACATAAATGTCAAGACATTCATGGAAGACAAGTGTTGCAGTGAAACAAATGCCTCTATTTTCATTATATCAAGTGACTGAGGAAGATGCAAATGTCACCATATGGGTAAAGGGTGCTGCGCAGACGAAAGGAGGTGGCTCACTGCCAGTGCATTGCCGGAGGTACCCTGTACCTCCGCTCTCTGCTGGGAAGGAGCAGCTCCACCAGGACTGTGGGCAACTGGTCATCAGTACAAGTGGGTCAGGCTGTGCCTTGGAGGGAAGAAGGGTGAGCACTGTGCTCCAAGCTCTTCTGATACCTGCAGACAGCAGACTTGCAGCCACCTCAGGCCCAGACTAAAAGACTATTTGTATAAGGTATGTCTCTAAAGAGGTAGATTGGATCAAACCCTTCCTCTGGGCTCATTCGACTTGCTAGAGCTGCCTGGAACGGCACTGCAACTTGTTGGGTTATGTTTGCTGTCAGGTATATCCCCTTTCATCGCTGAATTAATCCTAGCTCCACCTAATAAGACATCTGCTTTACCCAAGAAGTATAAGCGATAGAAAAACACATCTGTCTGGATAGAGGGTTGGGGAGAAAAAAAAAAAAAGGCAGAAAAGAGAGAAGCTTCCCTCCTCCCACCCCCACCATGCCCTTTGCATAACAAGGACTTGGGCTCCAAGACATACTGATAATACAAGCAAACAATAACAGGTAGATTTAGCTTTAATGCAGGACCTCACTTTGAAGGTAGGACTTTTAAAGTTGGAAATAAAAGTAACCTTTATATTCCTTCAAAATCTACTCTAATTTCATGGCTATTTTCAGAAAACTATGGAATTACAGACAGTAGAGACAAAAACGTCAGTGAATGATGAACAAAAATTATGAACAGATATGAAATGTTTTCTAATAGGCAGTTAACTTTTTCCCTCATTATTACTGCTGGCATTGAGTGATATTTTGCAGTTCAAGGTTCTTGACATACCAAGCAAGCACATCTGCGACTGCTAAACCTTGTGCAGCTCCAACCCCTTGGCATGACCCAGCACAGCATCCTACTGCCTCTCTGGGCCCTGCCATGAAGGCAACAACACACACCTGTGGGTTTGATCCTGCAAGATGTGGCACGCAGGCACCCCAGATTCCCCACAATCCCAGCACGAGCGCACCCAAAGTTGTTTACATTTGCCGTGGTTATTTGCTAAGCTGAGGCTAATTTCCATTCTACACTTCTCTTCCATTAAATGAGATTTAGTAGCAAAATCAAGGAATAACTAGGATATGTCAGGAGAGGCATAATCTTTATACCAAGAAGCTGTGAACCTCTTGGGAAATAAGATGGAGGTGAAAAGAAGAATCTGCCTCTTTCAACTGCAAAGAGATTCACCTGAATGGCACTACGACAAATGAATACAGTCCGGATGATGCACCTTAAACATTGAGCTGCAGCTCTGAGAAAGCAAACTACAACCTTACATTACACAAAACCAATTCCTATGAAAAGCAGAGTTGTCGTGAACTGCCAGTTTATGCAATAAATGGATGATTAAAAACATGAGCTGATGGTTTTCTTTTAAAAAATGACAGATTAGACTGGAAAACACTAATTCAGACACGTTAAAACTGATTCAGAACCTATCAGTCAAACCTTCTCTTTTTTAACTGCACATTAATGACATCCATTCCTTTAGCAAACATTTTTTTCCAACAATGCCCCACTATGCATCTTTTAAAAGTATGCAGTTTAACAGTACCATTAAAGCACAACAGAGCCAAATAGCTAAATTTGTCTTTTCTGTAAAGTACTAGAGGTCAATCTTCCACACTGTAGTCTTAATATTAAGCTTATTCTCTAAATCAAATAAACCTTTCAATATGTTGCTTTGATTTTTGCAGCTAATATTACTTAGAAAGGCAAGTCCTCTACTTCTTTCCCTCATCTACACAGCTCTCCTGTATAAACTGGGGACTGCAGCAAACACCCTCCCACAGCACCTGCATATGAACATGCCTGTGAGCTGCAAGCATGGGGGGGAAGAATAATAAAATAGCACCAACCCCCTATGCAATCAAATGCACACACAGAGTCAGGAGGAGACAGAAATAAAGCTCCAGTTTTGCCCACTTACAATAACTTGAGTTTAGCTGTGGGCAAACCAGCTCCATCAAAAGCAGATAGGGCCTTGCCAAGCTGCCAACATCCCATCATTGAGAAATAAGTGCTGCACTTCGAGAATACGGCCCTCACTCAGCAGCACCGAAATTTGTAAGAAACCAGCACATGAGTCATGGGGAGTTACCTGCATCTTTGGTTTTCACATGAACATAACGAAGAAGCCTAAGGACGAGAAAGTATTCCGAAGCCTTTAAAAGCCAATAATTTGAATATCCCTACCATAAGCATTTTAGTTTCAGCTTTTCAAAAACACGTCTGCATAAAAATTAGCCTTTATCTCTCCATTCTTCCGTTAACATTGATATTTATGATGAAATGCTGTAAGCAGTTTCCACCAGCTTTATAAGTCTACACTCACACAATTTTCAAATTCTAAATAAAATCAAGGCAAGGGACATGGACAAAAGAGACTACAAAGACTTCAAAAGTTGCCATTGGTACGTATATTTCATAACACCTCTAGCTTAAAAATTTTCTGCTTTTAGTAGCAATTGATCCTTCTAGTGCTAACATGGGCAGACTCTCCTGCTACATCTCCTTCCCTGATGTTTGCACACAAAGGTGCTACAGCTCCAGACGATCACTGTGACCTGCTGGAAACCTACACATATATTTATTAATCCAAGGAAAACCATGCAGGGGCCTTTCACTCCACCTAGTCTTTTGCTCAGACTTGCCCTTTCCAAAGATGAATCCCTGAGCTGCGCCAGCCGAGCGTTGTCCCAGCCCTCCCGCAGCTTCTCCCTGCAGGCTGCTCTACACTGCACAGCACCGTATCACGGATGTGCAGGAGAGGCAGCTGCAACATTTATAAGGGACTGCACAGCCAGTGCCCAGAGATCGCAGCACAGCAGAAAGGGTGGCTGCAACTTCATTAGCCTCCCTAATAAATATTTGCCTGTAATTAGATCAAAGCCCTTCAGCTTCTGCTCACCACTGGAAATCACTGGTGCTGAACAGAAAGAAGCTGCCAGGAAACTGCAGGTTGGGATTTCGCATTTGCAGCAGCAGCTCTTCAGGCACTGGGACAAGGTGTTTTAACAGTCCTCACCACAGGCAACTGCCACCGGGGCAGCCTCTACCCCACATCCCTACAGGTTCAACCCTGTCCTTAGGGGCGTCTTCCCAAACTGAGTAATGTTTGTGGGAAAGTTGCAATCTGGACATTGATGCAGAGCATAACCAAACCACAGTCCTTGCAACAGGCCAGCAGCTGGAAAAGGAAAAGCACTGAGACTGCTGCATTCTGGACAGTCTTTGTTGTTAGTTTGTTTCCCTATTTATGGAGAAAACTTTGTAAAGAAAAAAGGTTTGGGGGAAGCCATCCCTGCAACCTGCACAGCAGGTTCCAACCCTTCAGTCTTTCCACCACTCTCCCCCCAGCTGTCACAGCTGTGCCAGCAACAAAGCTTTCATTCTGTCTATATAATCTAACATGTCTGATGGCCACCCTGTTTGCTTCACACTCCCTTTTGGTGTTCATTTAATTCAGTAATAAATCCTAAGTGCCTGGTCCTTGCCTTATATGATTTTTGAGCTAAATATGGGATATCTTCACTGTTTCAGTGTCCACAAACATTTTCTTGCCACACCTGATGAGTGCACAGCAGTCCTGCTTTACAGGAGCATTATTAACAGTTACTAGATATAAGTTAAAACACATGCTGGTTGTATGGCTGAAGGTAGAATGCCAGGGCTGCCAAAGAAGAGTCATGGAATAGAATGTGATGCCAGAGTGACTTTACCACTTACTGAAGCAAAAGGCAGGACGTGAGCAGCTGACTGATTAACTGTAATAAAATGAGCTCTGAAGGGACACGAAGAGGAAAGATACGGCAAAGGAAATCCATGATGGGTGAAGAGCCCTGGAAAGAGCAGAATTTGCTGAACCTTCAGCACAGGAGAAGGACCAAGGGACGGTAGGCAGGAGGAACCTCAGTTCACATCACCCTTCCCAATCTGGGCTCATTCTGCACGAAAATGAAAACAAAAACCTCCTACATCGTCTGAACTGAATTCAGACAAGCATTCACGAAAGGACAAAAATGTGGAAAGGGAAGTACAAATCCTTGTTCCAAACAATTCAGGGGATAGCTGTCTCTCTAAAGTGCCAATGCATGAATAAACATTAGTTCTTTTGAGCAACCTCTGCTGTTTCTACATGTATAATTATCATTTTCAGAGACAGAGATGTAGAAAGTGATGGAGTAACGTTTGTGACCATCCACACTCTTGCCAGAGATTTCAGAGGTTGTATCAGGCCCAGGGGACCATTTTGCTCCTTGCACTGCAGCACACTTATTGCAGACACACTCCTTAACCCTTCACATGTTATTATTTGCCCTTCTGATCCTTCAGGGAGTTTTTTATTTAGTAATTTTACTAGACAGGGAGAGATACAAGAAATCATGCCCTTGTTTTTAATTTTGGACATATACTTGGCTAGAGCCAGCCTAAATTGGTAGATACCAACACTTCAAAAAAGCTGGGATTGGGATTTCCCTAAACAAAAATTTAAATAAATTAAAAAAAAAAATCTGTCCAATCTGCCTAGTCTCTCCAGTTCTAACATATCCAGCAATTACATGCTGAAATCACAAACTGTGCTCAAAGTCTCTCAGACACCAGAAATTACCATTTTCAACTTGTTAGTGCAGTGCAATGCTGCTCACTTACTGCTCAGTAAGTCCACATTCTTGACAAAAACAAAGCCCTGCATTTTCACCAAGCACAAGCATCCCAGAGAAAAATGCCAAGGAAACATTTGAAGAGTAAGTAGTAAGTAACCATATTATTTAAAAGGGCAACTGAATGTATATCACCTTGTCTCAATCTTAATTGTATAGTCATCAGTACAGATGTAAACAGTAAACACAGGGGACAGCTGTTTTCTCAGTGATGGGTAGTAGGTGAGAGGACTAAAAGGGCGATAGTGATTCTTCCTTAGCAATTACTCAGTGAGAAACAGCTACTTAGCATCATTAAATGCTAGTGAGGTTGTATGTTTTGGGTTAGGATTAGACCCAGTTCTTATGCATAATGTGCTTTGCAGCATCCTCACAATATTTAAGAGGGCTCTGTGCTCGGCTGGCAGATCTGAGCCCTACCTCTGGAGTCATTTTCCAAGTGCAGCGCTCTGGAGCTACTAGTTCTCTAGAGATTACGTTGCATTTTAAGTTCAGATGCTCACCTACACTCCTCAGTGCAATCCCCATAGCAACCACCCCCTTTTCAGTTTTAAATATTATCAGCCTTTACAAATGCACATTCTTTGGTCGTTTAGTTGCATAAATTGTAGACTGAACAAATACAAACCTATTAAAAGTGTGCATAATATTTTGATCTGAATTGATTAGAAATCCAGAAATATTCAAAAAATACATATTTTCTGTTTTAATACGGTAGTATGCATTCATGAGTGCTATGTTAAATTCTGTAGCCAATCCAAGAACACATATGTCACTAAAGGCCAACTCATAGTTGAAGTTCAGGAAGGCTTTTGTCCTTTTTATCATGCCACTTTTTTCTTACTATATTGTGGCTTCAGTAGGAGAAGTCATGGGAAATTCATATTCCACAAAGCCTTTTTTTAATTTCCCTTGCAGATCTGCATGGTTTCTAGAAACCACATTGTCCTCTTGGCCTGTTTGAAAACAAATAAAAACAAACAAAACAAACAAACCAACCAACAAAACCACAAAACTTTCCATCCATCCAGCCAAGCCAGTCAGGCAAATCTTAAAAATTATAAGCAAAATATCTTGTCCTACTGCTTCTCTATGGTATTTCCTATTCTCTGAAAATGTTCTATACCAATTTGGATTATTCTGCCTAATAATTTTTATGGGAAATGCCAAACTCACCATCTTGGGACACACTGAAAATATATCTTAAACTCTTGCAAAGAATAGCTCCCACAATTATCCAAACTGATCAGATCTTCCAAAAACTGACACAGTAATTATGAAGCCAGTGAAAAAGACAGGTGAAATTCAAAATAGAATAGTGGAAAAGAGTGAAGCCAATACAACAAAATTAGTTCAGTATATCAGAAGATGAAAACTTGCAAGAGAATAGGTGAGTCAGTATTCTTGGTAGGAAGGGAGCAATTAAGAAAGCTATGAATATTGTATAGGCATTTAATTTGCTTCCATCCGTCTTCATTATAGATGACAATACACTACTGTGTAACCAGGACCTGCTAGTTCAGATGGCAAAGGTGACACTTTGTCAGCTAATTAGCAACCAAAGAGGAAATGCTGCAACCAACCAATACATTAAAAAAGCCCTATCTGGCAAAACCCCCTCCAGGCAGGTTCCTAAAGACCCTCCCCACATCAGCTTTGCATACATAGACCTAATACTGTACTATATGATCAAATAAAAATGATACTTCAGTCATCATTTGCATTTACACCATCCATAGTATTCAGTTCTGATGAGCACAGACTGGAAGCAGCAAAACAAAAGTTCCACGAAGATTCACTTTAATCCCAAATTTCAGAGTTTTCTGAGGTCTCGGTTGTGCTAACTTGATATCCTGAAAGCATATAAAGCTCTTCCAAGCAACTGAGCTCTGCTCAAATTATTTTATCAGGCTTGTGATTAAAAGATTTCCTTTTTCTCTAACCACAAAACTATCCAAACCAACCATAAAAAAATGCATTTATACATTCCAGTGTTCATTCAGCTACAGACATGTAAGCTTGCTTTTGTGGTGGCCGTTTCCAACAAAATGAATTAATCTATTGCTATAAGCTGAAAAGTTAAAAAGCATCATCTTTACAATTGATTAATATACTAAGATATGAACAAACATAACTTTGGTAATCAAACAGCATGTCTGCCTAGTAGATTGCAATGCTTTTATGGTGTCAGTGAAACAATGAGCAAACTGACATTGGGTTGGCAGGACATATCTGGTTCTTCTTTCATCAGTGTCAGTTAACGAAATGAAACCACTCTCTGAAATGAAAACCTAAGAGTAAAATCAAGAGTAGAAGAAAAATGTAAAAATGACCTGTGGGACATATCATGGTTATGGAGAGAATGGATGTTCAGTACGATTAGGAAAAATCCCCCAAAAGGCCATGAAAACACGATCCCAATTAGTTATGGCCAGTAAGGGCAGACACACCATGTGAGTTGCAGGAGCTGAGACCACTAAGAGGCTGAAAAAATTCTCTGCAAACCTCAAGGAACAAGTGCCAGAAAGAATAATTTCCTCATCTGTGCATACTACCAGAAAGTGCATTAACTGTAACCTTTGGGAAAAAAATATTCTGGACAATTACCAAAAAAAAAAAAAAAACACCTCAGCAAAAGCCTGCTTCAGGGCATATATCATGCAGTGATTGAAGGGGGGTGTAGGAAGTCTCTGGGCAGGTTATTGCATGGTTACAGCCATGAAAACTTTGCATTTTTGGAAGAGGCACTGCTTTAACAAAATCAGTTTTAAAAGGCAATTTAATTTAGTACAAAACCCCAGGAGGCTGCTTTGATATGAAATTAATCTAGATTAGCTAAAATGGATTCCCCACCATATTAAGCAAAGGTAGTTACGGTTTTGATATAGACGTTATGGACAAAATTCTGTGCCACTATGGTGCAGAAGTTCAGAGTATGAAAATACGCTGGCCCCTTTGGGTGCCTGCAAACTATGTGCAGGAGTTTTAAGGTGGGAATGTAACGCTCAGAACACATCTGTCTCAAAATATTTATGTAATGGTATTAAAAAAAAAAAAAAGAAAAAAAAAAAAGGAATGGGATGCAAATTCTCACAAAGGCCATAGGCACCACTGACATCTTTGGGAGCTTGTGAGCAGGCAGGAGTGGCGCTGCCAGACCAGTTCACCTGCCAGGCTCTCCCTAGCCAGCACGAGGTGGTTCCTGCGCTAGAGGAAGGCATGGTCTTGCTCTTTCTGAAGGGCTATCCCAAACCAAAAAAAAAAAAGAAAAAGTATCAGTGCTGGAGAATTTTCTGCTCCACAGCCTCAGAACACATAGGGGCACAAGCTATGTGGCTACAAATCCCTTCTGTCCAAACCTAAGCTTGCCTTTTTGGCTTTAAAGCCTCAGTTACCAAATCATTACCTAAAAAAGGCCAAAAAATAACAAAACAAAAACAAACAAACAAAAAAAACCCCACTTTTGTCAGTTAAAAAAAATAGAATTTATTTTTTCTCCTCCCTTTAGGAGTTGATCAAAATCTCTTCAAAGGCTCCCTGGAAAAATAATTTGCTTATGAACTCAGCTTCATCTGAGAAGCAAGGGCTGCACAAAGAAGAAATAATTTTAAGATTCATTTCATTGAGTGTCCTGAGCTGCTTTTCGTACCTGCCTTCTGCCCCCCGTTTTGCACACAGAAGTCAGCCAGACTGATGAGGAATTCAGCTAAGGAGGCCGGGACTCAGGCTACTCTTGTGTGTCAGCCTGTGCACAGCAAGGGGAGAGGGGACACCCAGCGGCCTGGGGCCTCCTACCCGGAGCTGGGAAGTGTTGTCTCACATTCCTATGAACTGAAATTCCAGGAAAAATTAACAGGTTGCTGTTCTCCACCCACTCTGTGCTTCAGCTTTGGTCTCCACCTGGGCTAACGGGGCTAACCTAAGGTGACAGTGACAAGTTTCAGCCCTACACACCAGACATCTACGGCTTGTAGCATTGAGAAGGCTCCCCTTCCACCAACATGGGCTCTAACCTTTCTTTTTCCTCCTGCCATTTTAAGAGACTGTTATTTGGAAATCTTACTGTTGTATTCTCACTTCTTTTGCAAAGTCTTCAGCGTATGCAGTTGAGCTAAAAGCTTCAATTTAATGTTTTTCTACAGAAAAAAAGAAAAAAGCTTATGAAAAGAAAGCATTCTAGAGAATAAAAAACAAAACAGTTCCGAATGAACAGCCATTTAAGAATAAAATACCAAAACGTTCCCCTTTGATTTGATTGAAACATTTTACTTCAGTATATTTGCAAAATAAAATTATTAGCCTCGAGATATTCTCCAGAAAGCTTTGTTTTTACAAGCTGCTGCTTTCCAGTGGAAAAACATTATTCAGTATCGCATCTTATTAAAAACAGAAAATGAAGAAAACCTATTTCATTGAAATGAAATGTTCTAAATGACTGATTTGAAATTAATGGGTTTTCATCTGGTGTTTTAGGTAACTTTGATCACAAAACGGTTTAGATTGGAAGGCACCTCTGGAGATCATCTAGTCCAATTCTCCTCAGTCAGGGTCACCTAGAAAAATGCTTTGGGCTTGTTTTTCATTTTGTTATGAAAACACACAGAAAAGTTGTGGAGCTTTCCCTGGAAAAGAAACATTAAATTTCAAAACAGTTCTGAACAAAAAGCTCAATTGCTGAACACACAAGCATATGAATCATAGAATTTTGACTATATCTATACAAACAATGATTTTTATTCCATTTTTACTGGAGTTAACAAACATTTTTTAATAGCAAGTAAGCTGGTGAAGAGTTTATTTTGTTGTTTCTTATCAGTACAGGTGTAGTACATTATCTACCTCCCTATTTACAGCTACTACCAAGATGACCTGCCCAAGAGATACATCATGGCTCTTCAAAGCACTTGTTAGCGAAGAAACACAGCACCCTGCAGTATTCAGCAAATAGCAAAGACTTGCAAAGTCAAGGCTGAGGTTATTGTTTGAGAGTAAATACAACGTGAATGGACGCAGGCCTATAAAAATGCAGTACCTCAGAATGCCACTGAGGTAAAAAATTGAATCTACCACCTTTCCTAAACTACTGCTGAACTCAGTGAGATCTCATGGGGTGATGAAGGAGGGTCCTTCCCATGTCCTTAGCTTCATGGAGGAGGGTTTGTTATCAGTGTGGTCATTTCCATGTGGAGTTTTCCTGGGTCTCCCCTCCAACGGCTTGGGAGGGCATCCAGGCGCTGTGCCCTGGGCACAGCAATGGAGCAAGGGGCTGCCAATGTCCACGTGCAAGGAGCGACTGGGGAGTCTCCCGGGGACGAGCCAAGGTCCTCGAAACACGGTAGCAGGTCCAGGATACCAAGGATGCAGAGGGGGCTGGCTCCCTGTCCTCAAGGCAGCATTTTTTCCTAAAAAAAATAGGAATCCTGCTGAGCACAGTCTTGATTCACTGAGCTAGATTGCTTATCTCTCCTTCTATCTTCTGCAGAATGGGTCCCTGCTTTGCAAGAAATCATCCTTGCTGATATTTCAGAAATTTACATCACTCCCACTGGTTTCATAAAGTGCTTTCCACTGACTCTGCATTAACAAGATATTCTGCACAGCGTGATTTATTCTGAAAAATATTAATGTAATATTCTAATCTTTTCACAGGGTTACTTGAGGAGTTCCATTGTGCGTAGTCGGTGAAATTGTCTGATCTTATGTTTAAATATAGAAAAATATGTTATCCTGGAAGTAAGCCCCCTTTATCATAAGCATCAGAGAAACAACCTTCTATAGAAACACAGAACAAAGACCACAGCCTCTCTTGTTGCTGGGCTCTTGGAGTAGATTAATTATGATCAAAAGAATAGTTCCGTTGGAATAAATTGTTATTGAGCCAGACTTACTGCCTCTGGAAACTTACTGTATAATTTCTTAAGGAAATACTTTTTATTAGGGAGACTATGGAGGCTTGAGCTAGTTAGGTGCAGGTCTGTAAGAATAGTTATAACTGGGCTACATGACATTAGCTGTTTTGCATCTTTCCCTGTCTTAAGGGCTCTTTTTCTGAGTTCCAAAGGGAGTCTCCTCATAAAGGAGACATTTAGTTATTGCGGGGTAAGCCAACTTGGGGGACATCTATTGCACTGGAAGGATATTTTCCTTTACAGAAGTGAACATTTGGGAAGGGGAGTAGTCTTAGTTGTTTTTGTTCGTCTTGTTGAACAAACAAACAAAAAATACCGTTCCCAGTCCCCACCCCGCTTTTTTTTCCTCCCAGCTGAAACAGAAAAAAAAATCCCCAAGATTTTTTAGGAAAAGGAAAAAAATAAAAAGACAGGGGTAGGGAAACAACGGCGGGGAAAAGCGGCTTTGTGAGAGCACTTCCGTGCACTGAAATGCCCCGAAACTTGGCAGAGTTCCCGCGACAGGAGCCTCCCCGCGGCCGCGGGCAGGGGGCTGGTGACACCCGGACGAGGCCGCGCTGTCCCTGATTGGCTGGCGGGCGCGCGCGTGGGCGG
>NW_010587099.1:64137-79047 GCF_000705375.1 Tinamus guttatus | reverse complement strand
AAAGGCCTTTTCCCGCCGCCCCCTCCCCCACTGAGGGAATTGCACCCCTTCACATGGCCAAGAGGGCTGCACTGAGATTAAGCCATGGATGGCTGCCCCAAATTCCCTATAGGCAGCGTTGAGGGGTTTATGAAAGATCTGATGATAAATCTTGAGATGATGCTTAAATGGGTTTGGGCTATAGCAGAGGACTTGCTTGGGAAGTAGAGGGGAACTACCTCAAAAGGCAATAGGTGGATTTCAGTGGAAAGGTCTTAGGTACCCAAGAGAAGGTGAAAGCAGTGAGTTTTGCTGGAAGATGCTACTGTACATCAAAAATGACAAGAAGAGGCTTTTCATGAGATAATAAATGAGTAGAGCCAAGTAGGGCAGTTTAGCAGGAAATGCAGAGTTATCTGAGAGCAGACAGTAGCAAAGTTTAGGACTGAAGGGTGAAGGACTGCCCAGGCAACAAGCTTAGTGTTCTGAAAGGGAATGTGGTGATACCTCTAAAGGGGAACAGGATGACTAGTTGGGAGAAAAAATGAAGTATCTTAGAGGAGACAGCAGTGTTTTGGCAGGAAAAAAGGGGTAACTAGTGGGGTGAGTGCAGGCATTCCGTAGGGAAATAATGTGAGTTTGAGGAGAGGTTTCCCTATAGGGAAATGCTGATGTGGATCTAGAGGAGAGACAAGGGTTGTAGAGGGAATACTGATGAAGCGCTGGAGAGGAGAGGGAAATGCTGCTTACAGGAGGGTCTCTGGGCCCAGACTGCCTTCCTCCTCAGTCCTCCTTCATATCGCTTCTAAATGAGAGTCAGTAAAGGTCAGTGCTGCATGCCAGGTTTTTGGGCTGGAGCTTGCAGGATTTTGACTGAGGCTTCTGCATTTGAGGGCAGCAGCCCAGAGACCTGCATTTTTTTTCATTCTCTCCTTTGAGACCAATCAGCTCTATAAAAGAGCTTTTTAGGGGAAAAAAAATTAATAACTTCTTGCTCCAACCATCTCCGTTGACTGAGTTCTTCCTATTCTTCATTACTAGCCAAATGGGGCTAGAGACTTAGTAGGAGAGGGTTAGTAGGTGCTTGGAGATTATCTGCATTTTTCTTGCCTGTCAGTGTGTACTTATTTCAGGTTTAGCCATCTAATCTGCAGAAGGTACTGCAGTCACAACACTTAGGTTATTAATAAAAAGGGAGATTTAATGGCTAATTGCGCACATACAGAAGTCCTGCAGTGTGCATCTCCCGTGCAATTTAGATTAAATCAGCAGATAAATACGCTAACAGGCTGCTGTTTATTGAACTAACAAACAAGAAAATGCTGTCTTTAGGAGCTGGCAGCAAAGCTGTGTAAGCAGTCAGCACTGACGACGCAAACATTCACCTGCTGTGACCAAAAATTTTGGGCATGCTTCCAGAAATCTTTCGTGACAGTGAGTGCTGTTTGTTGTTACTTCGGACATGCAGCTGCACACTGCCCAAAATGAGCCAGGGTAGGTAGCACGCATCCAGTTACCCAAACCAGATCCTGCTCTGCTGCAGACTGCTCTTCCCACTCTTCTCGTTGCCTTGCCTGGTTTGCCGTTGCCCAAAATGCTGGCTGGCAAATACACAGGATCCCCTGTCTATCTTGGTAGCATCTGTGGAAGAAAAGGTGCAAAAACACAAGTTTTCTCTTGCAGAAAGCAAGCTTAAAGTTCATGCTGTTCTTTATGCCACACAAGGCGGAGAGTGAAAGTCAAATCATGTGTGACTGGGTGGGCCGAATCATCCCAAGGGAAAGGCACCTCTGCCAGCACCTTCTGGAGTTGGGGCTCCACTGCAGGGATTTTACTTAATTATTTACTGTGGGTCACAGTTATCTCTGAAGTCTTGATAACAAAAACAAGAGCCCTCTGTTTCAAATGCTGTCTCTACCACAGCTGATTATATGCTTACCAATTTCTATTGTTTTGCAATATTTCTGAAAATAACAACAGTTAAAGCAATGGCAAAGGTCCCGGGTGGGTTTGCAGGCTTCCTCATTGTGAGGATCTTCACAGCGAGGATGCTGGCGCCTGAGTCAGGCCGTATCCAGAGGGGCCTTCGTGCTCAGTGCAGGCCTCTGGTTTAACTCACCCAGGAGGAAGTAGCAGCCTTCTTTCCCTTGCAGGCTTGTGCATCTATGGCAGAAGTAGGCTGAGAATTTACCTTTCCATTTGGCATTTTCAGCCTTTTTCATATTGACCTTTTAGGGGTGCAGACGCAGATGTGTTTGCCGAGTCAACCCTCGCCAGCTCTCCTTGCTGCTGTGCAGATTCCTCTCACTGTGATACACACTGCTTTACAGCCCCCCTTGGGAGCACCAAATTCTACTGCTAATAAAAAAAATATTCCTAAGCATTGTGAGTTAACAGGAGAGACAACTTGGTTTGCTGAATAAATTAGCACTTTTTTTTTTCATTTTCCACCTTAAAGGTTCAGAATAGCTAGAGAAAATCAAACTGTATTCATTTTCACTGTCAACAGTTTCACCTGAAAATTAGTGTGGTGGAATTGCACTTGTTTTCTATTATCTGGCCCTCAGTAATTATGTAGATGAATGAATGCTGCTGTGTTTGATTTGTCCCGTTCCTATTAAATTTGAAGCATTGTGCAAACATTAGAGGGTTTGAATGCTAAGTGGCAAGAAAGTCATGGTGAAGCCTCTCTCCTCCTCTGCTCTTTCTTTATTGGATTTTTACAGGCTTTTTCAAATTAAATTTGGCTATTAGATTATTTCTAGGTTTTACTGCAGCCTGTCTCAATACTTGACAGCCACAGGGTTAAAGCATTTACCCACTGACCTGGGAGGAAAAAACCTGGGATTCTTAAGCTACCATCATATTGAATTAGTTTATTAAATGTGTAATAATTAATTTTTTAACTAAGATCTGTGTGTGTGCTTGGGCTTATGGTAAAGCCCATGTACCTTCGCTCAGTGAGGCTTCTGCTGCAGCTTTTGTGCATCTGTGCAAAATGCCCTGTTTATAATCCACAATTTACAGAATTCTGTTTTGTGTTTCTCTCTTGATCAATTCCTACCTGTAGTTTCCACTTGAGAATAATACTTTAAGGGAGGTACAAGCTCAGGGGTAGAGACAATTAAAATACATACTCAAGAAACTTGGCCTGTCACTACTCTTATAGATGGGCTCTTTTCTAAGTTGGTACTTCTTTACCTATGCTTCTAAAACTAAATTTAAGAAAGAAATCTCAGACATCTTTTAAATAGTACTGAAATACTTTTATCATGAGCCAAAATCAGAACTCTCCACTTCGCAATGATTTTTTAATTATATTTAAACCAGACTTGCTCATCAACTGACAGCATGAGGAATGAATGTGGTCTGCAGTGAAAGACACTAAGCCATTTTTTCAGAGAATACTGACACCCATATCAAAAACCTGTGCTCTATAACTGTGGTGCAGAGGAATATACTTAAAGCTGGAAATTGCAAAGTGGAAAGACATAGAGATATATAAAAATATATAAAAGGCACTTGTCCAGCGCACAACAATAATTTTGCCCAATTTATATACGAATGTGACATGGTCTAGAGAAATTGGGTAAGTGCTAATGCATTGTTGGGCGGCCTATGAGAGGCTGCAGGGCTTGGGAAAGGAACGGTATTTTGGGACCAGTTGAGATGCTTCAGGACTAACCTTCAAACCAAAACTGTCTCTGGAGAAGAGTTACATGCTGAGCAGCTCTGCACCCACATGAAGCCCGGCTCTCTGAGCAGGAACTGAGTGAGAAATTGCAGCCTCGGCTCCTGAAGCCTCGTTAGGGGCCAAGAGCTGCATCTGCTGCAGCAGCTGCTCCCATCTGCCACAAGCAATAAAGCCTAGAGCCACCAGGGCTCTGGCACTAGCAAAGAAAGTTCTGCAAGAATCAACTGAGGAGCAAAATGAAGGAATGGCTGCCAGGGGCAATTCAACATGAAAAACGCAGGCCAGGCTTTAAAAATGAAAAACCCACGACATCTACCTGCACAGGTAGCAAGTTACACATAAATCCGTAAAGAAACACCTATGGATCAGAGACAGGATAGGGTGACAGGACGAACAACCACTGCCAACTACTGAGGAAAACCAAGGAAAACCAGGATGAGAACCACGTTTTTTAGGGTCTTTGCTCTTGGATCTACCTGCAGGATTGTGGAAGTCTTGAGATTCCTCAAGAGAAGGCCAAGGTCCTGCGCTCAGCCGAGCCTCATGTCGCCACTCTCCATCCTGCTGATGAAGTGAAACCCTCCTGCCAGCACTGCAGCTGAGAGGGGCTGTAGTCACGAGGTCACTTAACCTGTGAGTTCCCCATTTCCTCTACGTTACTTCCATTTGCTGCTTTCTGACCTTTCTATCCATTTCAGCTCACCTGTGAAAATAATCTGCCACACGATTAAAATCCCCATAGAAACAAGCTCTCAGTTTGATACATTCTTAATGGGATTATTCTGCAGAGAGTCACACAACTTGTTAGACAGAGATTTATAAGACTGATGATTCAGATAATTACCAGTTATGACCTTTTTCAATTCTGGAATGAACCGATCACTGATTCTCAATGTTTCTCTGTTCAGTTCACAACAAAATAGTCAGATTCCTCATGGCGACTGGTTTGTGGCATTTTCTTTGTAACTATTGACCTGTTTACAAACAGAAAGTGATTTTCCCACATGACTGAGGAAAGGTACTTATAAATTGGATTTTGTAAATCTGTGGTTTATTTTAGATTTACAGATTGATCTTAATCTTCTTTTCCTCACAACAGCAGTTAACATGTCCTAAAAATGCTGAATTGCTTTTAATGAGAACAGGGTTATGCTGCTGCAGACTGATTTCACCATCTTTCAGTTTTATTGCTAACACATTTATGCAGTTGGCTTTTTTTTCCTCCCCCCCGACTGCAAGTTGCTTGAGAAAGAGAAGGTCTGTAAACATCTGTAACAACTGAAATAATGTCCAAGTATCAGCAAATACCACCTGTAAGACAGAAGAACAAGGGAAAAATCAGGAATACCGTGAGAAGCATCTCCATACGGAACCAGAATTTTGCAAATATTCTGCCACACAGGATATAGAAGTATTTTAATGGCATTTGAGTCATTGTTCTGAACTATTTGTTTGCAGCCACAAACTAGTATCAGTGATAAACTGGTTAAATGTCATAATTTCTACAGCAGTTTTAATCAGTTTTCTGAAAAACAACTACATTTGTAGTACATTATTTGACCTGTTTGAAAAGCAAGTCATCAAAGAAAAAGAATGAGAAAATTGTATGTTTCATTGTGACCCAAAACAGACAGAAGTAGAAATTGAGAAGCTAGTAACTCTCTGAGCTTTGCTCTGTTTTCTCAAATTCCTCTACTGTAAAGAAGAATCTTTAGATTTTTCCACATGTTGAGGTGGCGCAAGCTCATCTGCACGTGGCAACTGTTTGATGTTCCTAATAGCAGAATAGAAAACCATTAAAAAAAAAAAAAGGCACTGGACACAACCTGGAATTTTTAACTTTTTTTTTAATTGATTGTTTTGCAAATACATTGGACTTTGACATACAGTTTACCAAGCTTACAGTATAATTATATAATCCTTTTATTTTTTGTTTTTCAGGGGCAAAAGTCAAGAAACAAGTCCAACATGATAACATGGCACAATCACCACCTTTGTGGGACACAGTATCAGCTTGTGAGGTGCTGCCAACCAGGGGATGCATGGGTGATACCACCTACACCTTCACATACATCGTATTTCTTAGAGCTGTGGGAGAGAAGGAGGATGAGGAATCTCTCATTACACCGACCATGAGATCTGCTGCTCCGAGTGTGCGTTCAGCAGCCATGAACCATGCTGGCTCCCATGGCCAGAGAAACCCTTCCAGAGTGTTTTCATTTCTAATTCTACTTTGCCATCCTTAGCACAAAATGGAGTCACAGCTTCTTGCAGGTGCCTTTGAGGGACACCTGACATCAGGTAGGAGGATATTGGTATTATTATGATAATGTTCCTAAGATTAAAAAAAAAATGAGTGGAACATACAGATATTTGCAGCACTGTTGGTGTATACTGAGAGAGCCTGTTCTTTCTTCCCAGTTTTCAGCACCATATTGGCTTTGCTTTACACTGATACAAGTAAGAGAAGACACAGAACTCAATATCCAGCCTGTATGACAGTGTTCAAGTCTTCCACACTCTTGATCGAGCGCGATATCCACGTGAAAGAAAAAATAACCTGTCATACAAATCTTAGCTGGTTAATCCTCACAACATCCCTGTGAGGTAGGAAGCAAAACATCTATTTTCACAACTACAGGAAGTGAGGCAGAAAGTATATTTTTCAAGGCAATAAATGGAGAAATGGAAAAGCTGAAACTCGGCAGTTCTTGGCTCCTATTTCTTTTCTCTGGAAACCAAGGAACTGAACTCCTAGACATTATCAGGTCACTAGGTTTTTTTCATAGCCATAGTTTAACCATGGCTTCTGTGCGTGTGCCAGCAAAGCATAGTTCTATGGAAGAAGAAACATAGCTGCTGCTTTCCTTAGATACTCCTCCATTACCTTGCATATGCTCAGAAATGCCTGCTCTAATTTACTGTTCAGTACTAAAATTAACAGGTAACCGCAGTAGATCAACATTTATTTATTTTCTTTAAGATTTCCCTGTTCATTTAAATATATAGCTTTTTAACTGGCTAAATTAATAGCAACACCTCTTGCCCCTTGCATAGTATTCCCCCCCTAGAAACAACATTCAGAGTGTTCTCTCCTAGACCTCCGAACGATGAGGAACGAGCGCGCCCCTGGGCTGCATCCTTGCCCTGCGCAGCTCTGAAGGCAACGGGAGGCACCTCCTCCTCTGCGCAGGAGCGTCGCTGACACCTCCCTGGGGGCTCTGTCCAAAACCCAAATTGTTTCATACTGGGCTACCATGCAGTTACCTTCTGTTACAGAGACTTTTAATTTGCAAGACTTCGTGAGTGGAACTTAAATCCAACTCTTAGACTACTCTATTAAGATACAGCCAAACTTTAGGAAAGTAACTTTTCTAGAGCAGTGAATGCCATTAGGGAATATACTTAAATACAGAAAACACCTGAAAATCTAAACTAGGTAAAAGAAAAAAAGAAAAAAAAAAACAGGTTAAAATATTCTGGAGCTCTTTGATCAATGTAGCTTCAGATCCTACGTACAAACGAAATACTACCCCAGTCAACACATTTCTTTCATGTATGCCCAACATCCTGGCTCTGGCTGTACCTATCCCGGCTGTACAGGGTCTATCACCCCCAGCGACACTCATGACAACCCAGCAGGGGAAGCACTTTGTACCCGTGCAAAAGGTGCCCGCAAAGGCCCGTTTCCTATTTCTTGTGGGAGCAGAGACAACCTATCCTGCTATCAACAAGAGATTATCAAAGAAACACTTAGAATAAATCCAACTAAACAAGAGTAATCCCTCTCATGAAAACATTCCAAATGCTGTAGAACTCATGTGTTCATCAAGAGTATTTTGTCCCTGTCCCTTGAAGAAAAAAAAAAAATTCTTTTTTCACATGTTTTCCCTAGAAATGTGTTAGATTCCTTCCACAATGTGCCCTGGACACAGTTAATACCTCATCCATACAGCATTATTATGCCTTTCTGCACCATATCCCAACATGTAGGTGTGATAGGCATATGTGTATTTACTTGTTCATGTATATTTAACATATTTTCCAGTCACTTAGCATGTTCCAATGCTGATGTCAGGCATAGGTTAAGAACTATTTTAATCAAAGTGTTTTAAGTATTTAGTATATTAAGTATGTAAGAACATTATATTTTAGTAATTGAAAATTTTCAGTCAACTCAATGCTCTATACATGAAGATAGACTGTGCTGATCTGGAAGGGGAGCTCCAATACAGTCTTAACTATGAAGGGAAAGTCTTTTTTGCAAAAATGTAACATAATTAAGGACAGGAAAAGGGAGATCTTTACCTCGTATCAGAACCAGTATGACAGAATGGCTTTTCCTTTGATTGTCTCATGGCTTGCATTCTAGTTATCAAAAGCCTGGCTTCCAAGGACTTCAAGTTTTGCTGATGTCTTGATCAGCAAGTGCTGCAAACTTATTGCTTTTACACTCACCCAATCATATCTCCTTAGGGAGGAATCTCCTAAGTGCCCACATCTCTTTTCGTCTCTGTAAGATTGGATGGACAGATCTCTCACCAAAACCATCTTCGTTTGCCTTTGCGTGGAGGCAGGGGGCAGAAGGATGACAATGCCTACAGACTGGCCGTGATTTGCACGGGACAGTGGTACCGCTCTCCGCTCTGGACAGAGATGGGGCCTTTTGGTTTCCTCCTTTGGACAAGCCCCGTTCTAGGTTGTCCCACTTGAACAGGAGGGAGGACTGAACAGAAGGCATTCTGGAAAGAAGAGGCTGCTTAGTGCCAGCACTTGGACACTGTGGAAACAGCAGGTACATTCACGGTTAGGACCCAGTTTCCACAGTACCACTGATTCTTCAGGAGGTCCAGGAAACAAAAGTCCATTTTTCCAGCTGCCTCTTCACAGCTCTGTCTATTTGCTTTACACCACTCTAGAAGAAACCCGCAATTTTACAGGAGTACTAACATTGCATTAACATTGTAAGTGCTATAGTTTCAGGGCGAAAGAGCGATTCATAGGTTCAGTGACATTAGCAAAAAGCAGAGGCAATTACAACTTTACACAGGCATTTTCTGAACTCTGTTTAAAAAATGTAGTCTTTGGCTGAGAGACTACAAGGCTTTTTTTTTTTTTTTAAAAAAAAAAAAAAAAAAGTAAAATTGCAAAACAGACATCAATTTCTCTTCACTGTGCTCCCATCTGGAGACCAGCCGTCTGGCCCAGTCTGTATTTCAGGTTTAAATCTGCCTCATTGGTATGAGTTTTGGCGAAACCTAGCAAAAAAGAGGGAGAAAAGAAATTAAAACAGTTGGCATACAGATATAGCAGTAAAACCCACAGTTCAGTTTTGCCTCTGTCAGTTGTGTGCCAGGGAATATTAGAGACCCTGTCTTTAGTTAAACTGATACATTTGCAGAAGTGAACACTCCCACCACTAAATCTTGCATTGCAGGGTTACACGACGTGGGTGATGCTTGTAGCCGGCTCTCGCCCTGCAGCGTCACTCAGAGCTGGGCTATTGATGCAAGAGCGTGAGCAGATGAAATGTGGACAGCTGGACCTGCATTGGCCCCTGTCAGCTGCATGGTCTTCTTAGAGGGCCCCAGATGCCAGAGAAAGCTGTGAGGCAGCTCCTCAGTTACACGGCGCACAGCGGGGCGCGTTAACACAGCACGCGCAGGCTGCGGCTCCGGTAACGTGCTGGACCATAAAAGGCTGCTGGAGACAGGCAACTGCTCCAGTCATCCCCTTTTAATCCACTTGTACTCACACATCAGTGCCCGGAACGATGAGAGGCAACAAAGCAGACTGTGTTCAACACATTATTGAATTGCCTCTGCAATAATAAACTAATGATTTAAACTAACGATTTCTCGCCTTTGCTCAATAGCCTGGCTCGTTGTGCAGCTTCTCCCCGCACAGCAGGCCATAGGACACTGCCTGCCGTGGGTCTGCACGGAAGGAATGAGCTGGAGACACAAGCAACTCAGTGCAAGGGACACGACATGTAAAGTTCAAAACTTCCAATTCAAACTGGTAAATATTAAATTCATTGCCTTCTTCCATTCACATTCACTTTCATGTCAGGACACATTCATGTATTGCATTCTTTTGGTTCTGCCCAGTAATCAAATCAATTAATGGTGTTATAAGAAATCTAGCAAACAAAATATAAAAGACTGTAAGCCGAAACAGAACAGCAGAGGAGGAAAAATGTGTAAATAAGAACAGAGCAGAGAAGACTTTGGAGTGACAAGCAGCAGTGGCTAACAGCTGCTTGAACCTTGCCTGCTGCTCTGTATAAACAGCCTCATCTCTGCAAGATCTCCACAAAAGATCCAGACCTGCTGAAAGATAACCTGTCCCCCACCCTATTCAAACAGGTGTCTTGGGATGAAGATCAGGGATAATTCACATGGCTTCATTCGTGAAGGATGGCAGACAACCCCACAGACACGCGGCTCCCAAATGATGAAGCATCCTGCTGACGCATCGCGTTCCTTCTGCCTCCCGACCCCACCAGCCTGCTCGCCTAATAGCACTGAGCAAGCTCACTTACGAAAGAATGATATATAAGGGCCTTCCCAAGCACAAAAGCCTCTTCCTCTTAGAAGTATAGGTCTATATTTCCTGTATGTTAGATTTTCAAGTTACCCTTCCTCCAGCCACAATATATCATCACTTATAAACAGCCCTTATGAGAATAGCCACTGAGGAGAAAGCTTGGTTCATGAAGAATGTGTTTACTGTATCAAATGCTAATGAAATATTTTTGGTGGATGGAAACTGTTCATTGATTTTTCAAAGTTCTGTGGGGAATGGGATAATAAATAGATGTAACAGACGTTAGCTGTGTAGCTCCTCTGCAAACATAGAGAAGCTGGAGAAACTCCTCTAGTGTACAAGCGTTCTTGGACTGGTGCCAGCAGAGCTCCAGCATTCCCAGCAAAGGGGATATGTGCTTCCCTTAATGCTGACTATTCTGCCATCCTGAAGTAACATCCCTCACCAAGCAATGGTTCTGCTGAAGCAAAGGCAAAAACTGTAGGGCAAAGATAGCAACATCAAAATCCGTATTTTGAAAATCCTAACAGCAGACAATTACCAGAGGAGATTATTGTTTTTCTGCTGTCGCAGTTTTTGGTGCCATCAGAATTCGAAGTGCTTCACATCTGAGTGCACTCAGTGCATGAAATGCAGTGTCTGCACAGTCAGCGCCAGTCCAGGCCCCTTGGTGAGGGCTGCTGAGGGGCCCACTGGACTCAGCCCCGCTCAGAAGTGAGCCCAGACACAAAGAAACAGGATTAAAGCAGCAGAAAATTGCTAATGTGATCAGGGGAACAACTGGGGCTGGGGGAACAGGGAGTTATCAAACCTGAAAGCCCCCTGAGTCCACAGCCTTCAATCCCAATGGAGCCTCTGAACTCAGCATCACTGCGTGCGAAGAGCAGAGCGCTTGGTGAGGGCTGCGTGTGCCTGCCAAGGGCTCTGCTGCAGTCTACCACCACGGAGTTAACACTTAATAGATTATTCTGAGAGCACATCCCCGCGATACTACTCCGTGTAAGGAAGGAACAGCTCATCCTGGGAGGGGAGGATACTTGGCCAGTGTGACGAGTTGTCCCGGGAGCCGCGCGCCTCGACACGCTGCTACGCAGGAAGGCGCTGGCTGAGTACGGGTGATGTCAGGACTCCTGAAGCTGAAGCCTGTTGACTCCTTGCTCTCCAACCCCAAGCTGTCCCTTCCACCTATGCAGCATCTGCATGCTAACACCTTACACTTATTGATAGCGAGTAGCTGTTCCAGCTGGCCTGATCTTGAACAGCACTGAATCCCAACAACCTATCCTGGTCTCATTGGGAGCTGCAGGAGCAAATTATTATGCCAACAGTGTAAAGACACTCCCTAAAAAGAATGTTAGCATATTTGTTCACTAACATAACAAAAGTTGTTTACTACTTGCTAACTCCAAATTATATAAAATTGAAGATAAAAACAGACCATAATTCTAACACCTGCTTTTGCAGGGAACTCTGTTGCTAACATGGTTTTTATAGGGGGGTTGACTGATCAGGACATAAAATCCATTTAACAGAGTTGTTCTTGCAACATTTCCATCAAGGAAAAAAAAAACTGTTATACAATAAAGCCACACTGAGCTTGCTGATATCATGTCTCTCTCAATACTCTATTATTTTCCTCCCCTTTGGCTTGAACTTGGACAGTTTCAATTTCTTTTTAACCAAACATGAAGCAATTACTATTCAACATGTTGTGTTTGTGTCTTTTGTCCTGGCAGACACTTCTCCTCACCTCCATGCTATCCTTTCAGTTCTACTGGAACTGAAAAAAAAGGAGAGGAGTTTTTATGTAGACAGACCTTCTCTGACTACTTTTATAATGAAATACATCTGAAAAAGTACCTTTTCACAGCGCATTCTGATGGTCTCATCAAAAGCATGAGCCGGTGCGAGTCAAAACAGATTCCCTGCCAAGGTGATCTATATGCTAGGCAGCAGCAGATCTGATTTAAGCATATAAGATAAGCCAATACTTTGTCTTCACAGCACAGTGAAATTGAGAGTCAATTGTTTATTTTTGATGCGACACCGGTCTATAATCAAGATTGCTGACTCTAAATCTCTTTTTTTTATGACATTTTGCTGTTGCAAATATCCTTTAGGAGATGTTTTCCCAAATAAGCAGGCTATGAAAATGCATGACCAAATGTCTCAAAGAAAATCGCAGAGGCTAAAGCTCTCCTCTACAAAGTAAAGTATCTTAGACAGCTAGTACAATGTGATTGTAGAGTCTTAATTCTCAGTTCTAATGAACATAAAGAGATGCTAATTTTAGATAAGATAGTTCTCTGCATCCACTGCAGAAAATAAAAAGTTAGACAATCATCAGCTCCTCATTTTCCATGTAGTATTCCTGTTTCAAACTAGCATGATACATATGCTAAAATTCTGCTTTTACTGTCAGAATAAAATATCACTAAAGTCCCTGTCAGCAATGGAAACAAGAAGTTTCATTCAATGAACATAAAGAATCACAAGAGCAACTGCTAACTTTGTAAGGCAGCCTGTCAAGAGTGTACAGATATAGAAAAAAAGGACCAAGGACACTATTTTTGAACAACTGTCCATCACAGCGCTCAAAGCTTTATTTGCTTCACTTCAAAATGAAGCAAGGGAACTGCAGGTGTTCTCTGTACAGGAGAACCAGGCCCGCAAAGGCCCAGCTTCACACAAGAGCAAGCCAAGGTTGCTGCCCCTGCCACTGGCACTAGTTCTGCTGAGGACAGCAGTGAGGACTGGCTCCCTGTAGCCTGGAAAGAGTCTACGAGTCCTTAAGCAAACAGAGAGACAGAAAAGAGCGGGAGGAAGAGCCAGTGCTTTTCCAAGCTAGTGCTAACAAAACCGAATCATTACAGCTCAGCCCTTCCCTGTCGGGGAAGTCCTCTTGGGACTGCGTGGCGCAGCTCCCGTTCCGGCCGGCTCGGCAGAGCGCCCGCGCGAGCTGCCGCCCGTCGAGGGACGTTGGTGAACCAGGCAGCAGCCACACTTCCCGTGCCCTACGTCCCTCCAGGGCCACTCTGGAGTTCGCTCAGCACCAGGCACTGGGCAGCCGGACTGCCGGGGAGCTGGCTTGCTGGGGAGCCAGGATGGGGGCTCTGGAAGAGCCTCCTCCTGATGCCAGCGAGACCGACACAAGGGACCTCCAGGACACTGCGCTCGCTCCCTCACATCGATGGCTACCTACAGGATTCAAAATTGCACTATTCCTACAGAACCTTTACAGGAAGGCACTACATGCCAGGATAGTGAAACACTTGTCCTTGGTCCCAAAGGCTCTGTCTTGCCCCTTCTTGCAAAGCTTCATCTCACGGCCTGTTACTTGAGCCTGTTACTCTCTTCTCCAAATCCCTTGCTTGGTTCTGCATTCAGTGCCTTAAGCCAAGCCCAGGCTGATGGACTTCACCCTGAGTAAAACACAAGACAGTTTAAAACTATATTTTGTTTGTTTGACCAAAAAAGGTTGGTTCCTTCCAAACAAACAGGTAATCCTGCATCTAAGCACAGCATCCCTGTCAATAACGTCCTTTTCCTGTAGCATCAGCCTATATAAATGCTTCCTAAACATGGTGCATTCAATGCCTCTTGAAGCTAGCGACTGACTGCAACAAATAATGACTGCAACAAAAGCCACAAGGCTTTTTTATGTTAGCTTTTATGTTCTAGGATTGGATTAGCTGTTTGAGAGGTTGATCAGCCAAAGGGAGATGGGCCCTAAAACATTATGAAAGTTTTAAAGAATTGATCCCTAGATCACTGACAGAAACTGAGCAAATGATTTCTTTTGCACACAGAATTGCTGAATATGGGAGGTTGCTTCCACTGTAAATTAAAAAATAATGTCTTCCATAAAATGTTACATGGAAAATGAATAATGGAGCAAAGTGGTTTTGTAGCAAATTTCCTACACTATGCAGTTGCAGGCTACTCACTTATAAGAGAAGAATTTTTCTCAGATAAATGAATATATTCATAGAAATGAATGAATATACAGTGAACCACTATTTAAAATACTTCAAACTCCATAAAAAATACATTATCATATTTGGTTATCAAAAATTATTTTTATAGGAAGAGGGGATGAATGAAATTCCCCAGGCTTTCAAAGCCCATTGTTCAGATTTTTTTTTTATACTTACTGCCAGTAGTATTCAAAGCCTTAATAACAAAATCTTGACCTAACAACTGCTTTGCAGCCTCACAGTTATGTGCCCTGGCCCTGCCATGCAGCTCTGCAAAGAGGGAGATACCCAGAGTACTGCCCTGCACTACCAAACCTTTCCCAGCTCTTCTTTCAGCACGAACTGTCACAGTCACCCTCCTCACATAAAGAGGGCTGAGCTGCCCCACAAGACTTTATGACACAAAAGAAAGAACATAACAATGTGCATGTGGGAGAAGGACTTGAAAAAAAATATATACCTGTTATCAGCCATACATAAGGAACCAGTTTTGTTAAAAGTTTCCTCAGTAACGCTCCAGCATAGTGCAGCTTTCCATTAATCAGCCAGTTTTGTGCTGGCACTAAATGAGTCTCTTAAATGAAGGTGAAAAGGCAGCGACTTCACAGATTAATGCAGAACTTAAGTATAATTCATGTAAGACAGCAGGAAAGAAAGAGCAGAAATACCAATAGCAGAAGCATAAAAATGAACAGCACCCATGGCATAGAG
>NW_010587099.1:21464-61598 GCF_000705375.1 Tinamus guttatus | reverse complement strand
ATAAGAACATGAAAAAGGAAAACCACAGCTGAAAACGCTCAGCCTTATTGAAATTCCACAGTACTTGGAGCACTGTTAGAATGCTTTATGGCAAATTACGTGGCAAATAATTTGGGACAGTTCTTACTTAAATCCCACACAACGTGCAATGACTAATGCGAATCGCACGGTACCACAGAGTGCGTTCCCAGGGTTAGAAGTTAAGCATACTTCTGCCCGGGATTTTTTTCTATCCTACTGGAATATTCCTACTGGAACATCACTGATGACACGTCAAGGACAAATTAGAGAAAGGCAAAAAAAAAAAAAAAAAAAAAAAAAAAACACCCCACCCCCAACATTTTACTTTCAGGCACTTCTTTTCTGGGAAACAAAATGTCAGCTGCACTAAATCTTGTGAGATGTGTTACCTAACAAAAAGATGTAGTTTTGAAGGGAAGCTGGATATTTAGTGTTTTGAGTAGGGAGTTTTTTTTTTTTTTTTTCTGTTGTAATTTTTTTTTTCTGCTATTTTTCTTCCTTTTTTTTTTTTTTTTTTAAACAGGGGTTCGCAAATGGCTTTATGTTCTGCCAAATGACAGTCAGTTGAAACAGCTCTGGATACAAAATGGATGGATCACTGTACTTTTAGCCAGTATTTATAGGTGTTTTACAGAGGTAGCATGAAGTGCACATCTTGCCCATTATCACGTGCTTTTAATTTTTTTTTCTCTAATTAACTTTCAGTTATGCATTTCAAGGATCTCAGAGTGTAGTGAGTCAAATTTAATCATCTGAATGCTTTCTTTTAATTTAATTTACAATCATGAGTTGCCTTAGGGTTTAATATAAACTGGGTAACCAATCCTCAGCCACTTTGATTCCCGAGTAATGACAACATGAGCAATCTATGTGATTTTAAATTCATCTTCTGTGAAGAACGATGTCTTCATTCTAATTACGCTGGCAAGATCCACATCTCTTATCAAGGCAACTACTCTGATGAAACGGAACCCGACTCCCTCCTGGTGAAAATGAGGACTTGAGACAGAGCATCACTTTCAATCGATCAACTTTTATCATATCCATCTCAAGGACTTTCTTGCACTCTTTTCCCAAGAGAGAAGATTAATCTGTGCTATTTTTAATATCTTCAGTAAGATACCAGGTATAGCTCTCAGGCAATATTCCTTCCTGGGATTGAGACTAGAATGCACAGACTCGAGGAGGTGACAGCTTCAGCGGTCCCTGTGACCCTGAGCACTGACACATTCCAGCTTCTTAGCAGTTGATATGAAGATTATTATATTACCACTGAGCATTAAAGGTGCCTTTTACAACTCATCTATCATGATCTGTGCTTCCAGGGCAGCCCCAGGATGGGAATCCAAATGGAACTGCATGCATTTTTACAGCCTACGTTCATACAGGATTCCCTCAGATAAATTCAGGAAAGATTGTTGTACCTTAAGGTATTTCCCTTTGCTTCAAATAAAAATCTTTTGCTGAAAACAAACAAAAAAATTTCCTTTATCTTCTGCAATGCATCAAAATCAAAACTATTCACAATAATGGAAAAGAGCATTTCCGTGTTTCAGTCAGACATAAATCACTATTTAAAAATAGCTTCCATATTTCACAAAATGCAGCCATTCCCAGCCAGTACTATTTTTTGCCAAAAGGGCCAGGGATGGTATGGGGTAAAAACTTGATTTTTATTTCTCTTTAAATAAGGAACTTTATAGCAATATTTAGCAATTTGGGCACAGCATCTGTTCAGTACATTAAAAAACACTACTGTTCTGCTTTACTACTGCTCTTCGCAAGTATTAAAAAAAATGGAAAAAAAGTACATAAAAGAACTACCATCATAAGTTAGACTCCTCTTGCAACGTTTCTCACCCTGGCCTAAAACTCTGAAGCAACAACAGCATCACCCCTTCCACAGGTGTCCTCCTGGTCCGTGACTTGCTGTGATTTATGGATTTCCCGAGATGGAGGTTGCTTCTGGGCAATCCTATTTATTTGCCACTGATGAATCCAGCCTCGTAAATCAGTTTAATCACTCCCAGATAAACTCAGCACTGCTAATCAGCACTGCTATTGAAACAATGTGAAGCAGAAGGTGTTTAGCTTTGTTTGTAATACACTACACAGCAGTTTTAAAAAGAGGAAAATCCTGAGTATTTCTTTAAGTGTTGAGAGATACTAGGTTCACCTTCATAATTCAAACATGAGTTGTGTCCTACATTCACTGCAAGGATTCAACATCTTGTTACACTGAAAAACTACAACATGTATACGGAACAGAGAATACACTTGCAAATTCTAAGAAATTGTATTTTAAAGTTTAACAAGCCATCACTATTAATAAGAAGAAACTTGGATCAAAAGATCCCTTATAAGATCACAGGTTGGACAAAATTGATTATAAGAACTGTGTACTGCAGTAACTCTGGAACATGATCACTAAAGGTACCATATACATTCCATAGCCTTTCCATACATTCCAGGCCATCAGCTCTTGAGGCTGGTCTACAAGTGGCTTTAGTATCTAAAAACAGATATTTATTGGGAAAACAAAACAAACATTCATAAAAACAAAGCCACTGTACCCTCAAGCTTCTTTTCCACACACTTTTTACTCAACCAGCGGGTCTCACAGTAGGCACAGACACTTCTTTCACTCAGCAGCACACTGTGCTCCTGAGAAGCGTGCGCCAGACAAAAGATGTTTCTGAGATGTAGGCAGTGCTTCTTAGATACAGATGAAATTACAGTTTGTGAGAAAGTCTTTGGAGTAAAGAAATAAAAGGACCTCAATATAAAATCATCGTTGCAAGTAGTAATCACTCCAAATAAAAGGCTTCTGACTTTCAGAATTGGTGTTGCAGGTGCTATAAATGTGTTTATGTACACACACAAAAAAAAAAGAGGAAAAAAAAAAGAAAAAAAAAAAGAGCATTTCAAAACCATAACATCAGCTTTTGATTTCTGAACAGAAGATTTACATATTTCAGCCTTTTCACTTCGGGAAGAAGTATGAAGAAGCTACATAGAGAAAAGAGTTCCAAGAATACCAGTAGCCTTCATTTTTAACTAACCATATACGGAAAAAAAATTTTTTTTTGCACTGCTCTCTAAGAAAATGCAGGAGCAGAAGAAACACTTTATGAAGGCACATACTGGACTTTCAAGAAGGGCACACCAGCCATCCTTATACCTAATTACCCAAATTAGGTATATAAACTCGAAAATAAGTAAGCCTCTGCCTGGACTGTTTATAATAGTGAACCAATCTGTGTTCCGTTCTCCTCAGGTTTCTGTACTCCTACTGACAACAGGCAACACTTGCAAGCACTTTACTGAAAAAACACTTTGGTAATAGTATTTTAAAGAGACAATGGCACACACAGTTGCACTCAGAGGCCTAACTGAATTCCACAGTATCTGGAAGTTAGAAATCAAGATTAATTCAGATGACAGTAATGCCTGAAGTGTCTGAGCAAATGGGTAACTGCATATCCAGCTTTTGGCGGGGGGGCTGCGGTAGAGGAGCAAGACACACAGATGAATTTGCTTTTTTGCATACACTGTTGGGTCATTTTCAGTCCTGTTACTGAAAAGGGGCCCCTTGAGATCACAGCTCAGATAAAAATACAGAATTTGCACTTTTTTTTTTGAAAGTGAAAATTCATTCCTTAATTCAGATTTAAAAATAAAAACACAACTGCTAATATACTTAACTTTCACAATTTCTACCATGAAAGCTGCTTATGCCTGCCCAGTTATGTTCTGACAAGGATATAAATCTCACACATACATAACTAATTCTTATTGCAGGCATACAACAGATTTGGAATAACAGAAACACGTAACGGGAACATAAAGGGAACAGAAGTTTAATTTTTAAAGGCCTATTCCAGTTCCCTCAGAACAGAGATTTGGCCCTTCAGTCCACTTTTCTCAAGTTCTAGACAGCCCCATTTCAGACGTTTCAAATGACAAGGCCCCTGTAACTTTCTGTGTGAGGCTGTTTATCTCTGCAGACCTCTCCTGAAAAGAATTCTCCAGACTAACTTCTATGACATAATAAGAAAATATGCAAGGCAGCTTATACCATATAATGTCAAAAAGATCCATTTTATCAAACTGTGAATTCCAATTTGATTGGCCACTTCAAAGGTAAGTATCTTTTCTTCATAGAGAACATTTAGCCATGGGAAACTTCATTTTTCCAATTTTCCTGAGGTAAAGAATAAAAAGTCTAGACCGCATTTACTGCAGCTCGGTTGATTGTCACTCTCATAGTATTTGTATGAAATAACTAAAAAAATGTGTGCAACTATTAAATACCAAATGCATATTCCATTTTTCCAGGGTGAATGGTTTTCTTACAAGAGGCCAGGAACCAGCTAACTCCCTGCTATATCTCTGTAACAGCCAAAAGCAGAACTACCACACGCTTGCAAGGAGGGACAATCAAGGTAAGCTCTTTTTTTCCAGGACATCACTAAATATTTGCTTAGAGAGAAGCGGCAGAGCGTTACCTTGGCCGAATGCTCCATGGTGACAACCACTTTGGTCTGTGCACTGGATACCAGGTCCATGGCACCCCCCATGCCTTTCACCATCTTACCCTGAAACGAGATTTGTAAAAGATAGTTTAACATTTTTACTATAAACAAGATTGATAATATTGGCTGCACTGACAGGAAAATATATTTATCTTCTTTCTGCATAGAAAGGCCACACATTTTACCATCGTATTCAGACCAAAACAGAGTTGCACTAGAGAGAAAATATTTGTCACATTCTAAGCTCTTTGTAACGTAAATAGTGGAAGAATAGAGTAGTACCTGGACCAGCTGACACGCTTGATGTTCCAGGGTTTAAATTAAATCTAAGTAAAGCACCAACACAGAGTAGAGATGCATTTAGTTCCAATGGTTTTGACATTACAGAAGCAAAGCATCCATTCTCATGGTGATAGAAATATCATTATTCCCTCCAAAGAACTCCCCTTATGAAAATGTAACAAAAGCATCTGAGCACTCCCAAGCTCTTCAACTCCCAGTTTTGAAAACCATTGCTTATATCACTGTATCAGCACAAACTGTTCTGCTTATTTCAATCCAGATGTCTTTGGATGTCATTTTGGAACATGAGTAAACACTGGATCAGTATTCACTTTTGTTTGTCCCTCAAAACAAGTCATGTTTTCTGCTTCTGTGCCTCATCCTTCTTTAAAAAGAGTGACAAAATTGCACCTTTTATCACAGCAGCTGTACTGTGGCTTGGTGCTCAGCTACCTCTTTTTTATTCTCTATAATGCTGCAGCATTCATTGAAATTCAAGCCCTGCCTGCTTCTGCCACCTTAAATAAAATGCATCTGATCTTTGGAGTTAAAAAGTCCAGACTTAGCACACTTCTTGGATAAGCACTTTGTACTTCTACTTGTTTCTATCAGTTTGAGCCCAGTAGTCATTTTGGGACAGCTGGCAAACACTTGACCCCCAAAATCAAGTTAGGTGACAACTTTGTATGTCACTCCTGAGTTGTGGGAGGAGAATTTCATGTTATTAGGGTAGGATGGGGAAGGTTAGAAGGAAGCCTGAGGCAAGGAATATTACAGATTAAAAGAAGATAACATCTGTCTCATGTATTTTGTATTTTCTTTTTTTCCTATATATTCATTCTATATTATCTCTGTTTTCTGGTATTTAAAATATAACTTCTAAAGAAATATTTGGATGGCTCTTTTACATATAAAACCTAAAAGAATAAGGTTAAAAAACTTGGAAACTTTCCCCGGCAGAATATTTCTCTTACACTTCCTTTTAATTACTATGTTATTCATTATCTTACTAGTATCCATACCAGTGGTTTGCAATACAAAACATGTAGGAGAAGTCTCATTAAGTTGTCAAGCCAGCAAGTTACTGCAAACTCTTTAGCATAATGAATGGAATACATATAGACTATGTTATTTTCTTATTGTTTGCAGAGTGAAGAATGAATCACCACTTCTTATATCTGTAAACTCACATGGTATTTCTCAGATGTCAGACTAATATTTAATATTAATCACCTGAAAGATTTCAGACTTTTGTCTCTACATCCTACTAAATATTTCTTTATAAATACAAACCCCAAAGGGATGGCAGGATTTACCTCTGCACTTGATTTCCTGGCACAGCCCATGTAACTCTCCACCCTACTTTAGAGTACAGAATCCTTGCAGGGGCCACAGTGACCTCTCATCGGCAAGTAAAATAACGCAGAGCAGCTGAAGCTGAGGCATTAGCGTCTCCTTAGCTCAAAACAGGTTTGCATCAGGGATTACGGTAGCAATTTATCTTCCCTAATAATGCCATTAATTCATTTTCCAGGCTTTTTGATTCTGGTTAATAGTAAAGAGCTGCAGCAACTGGGAAATTTGTGAAGAACTAACAAAGAAATCTGCTGCTGGAGAAGATGTCACACAGGACTGTGACAAGGAATTTCATCGCTACCTGTGCTCAGAAACAATAATATACAAGGTGAAAAGGACTTTGGGACAATCAAATCAATCCATCTGCTGCTCTTCTTAAGGCAAAAGCACTCACTCCTGGCAAAGCAAATAGCTAAAACCTTAACTCCAACTAGCCATGTTTATGTTTTGAGGAATATCCAAAGAGTTTCATACACCTCTTAGTGCATCTATTGAAATCTTACAACTCTAAATTTTAATTAAGATGCTCCACACAAAAAGATTCCCAAAAGACACTTTTTTTTTGGCCTATGATAAGCACACAGAACAAAACAGTTCTACCCCTTGTAAACACTGCACACCTATGAGCAATGAGCAATTTCTATTTTTGTTAAATTTTAATAGTACATTTGATTGCATCTAACATGAGCCAGACTGTTTTATTTGAATACTTTGTAAAATGCATCAGGTCACAGAAAGAAATATTGACTCTTCCTGGAAATCAATTGCAACAAGCAGCTGTGAGAGCTGTGATAAAAGCTAAGTACGGCCGATAGCAGTGGATACTAGTTGGGATGGGAATTGCACATTTCACTTTTTAAAAGGTTTACATCTTTTTATGCTCTATTTAGTTGAGCTTTGTAAGCTCCCCAATACACTAGTTCTGCTAACTTAAGAAACTAAACTTGAAAAATTTAAAGAAAGATTTAGTTCAACGGCAGTGCCTCAAATCACAGTGTTCTATTATAAAAACCCACTTAACCACTTACGAGTCTGAAGCAAGAAAGAGCTTTTCAAATTAACTTTGTGCTCTCTGGGAGGTCCAATGTTGGGTATACTTATAAAAAGGGCTAGCGAGAAGACAGGACAAACTGACAGTTTCCTTGTAGCTCTTTTGTTCCAGCAGTTACTGCAGAGGGTTTATCATCCTGTGAAGAGTTCTGCATCTCTCGTCTCAGCTTGTCAGCAGCTTTGGCTAAGCCTCAGTCCAGATATTCTGGGAAAGGTGAGGGTCATGCACATACTGGATTCTTTTTTTTCTTAAAAAGATGTTCAGTTTTCTGCTTTCTTATAACTATTTCAAAAAAAAAAAAAGCCAAAAAAAGGAGATTTCTAATAATGCATCGGTACTATAAAATTACCTTGTGATTATTCTGGTGATGAGGCATTTTTCAGAAAATACAAGAAAAGGGCATGGCGGATTTATTTGTTTTCACAAAGTAGGACAGGAAAGGCCCTCAAAAAGGTGAAAGGAAGATTAAAATACAGTTAACATAATATACTTCTCTTCTCTTTTGAAGCTCCAGGACTCTCCCAATGGTAGCAATTACATCCTGCAAAGGCTCTGCACACTTTCCAGGCACATGTTTTTGGGGAGACAAACAGTAAACTGATAAACTAAGGTAGCCTTCAGTCCAAGGCATTCCACAAAATGTCACTTTATATTAAGATAATATCACACTGGAATTTAAATTTCAAAGGAGATTCTAGGTAACTGTCCTTCTTCTGGGCTTCCTATCCTTCTTCACTGCTAAGCTACTACTTTTTAAGTCCTACACTCAGGTATGTCTTAAGCGTTAGACAGACAACTTCACATTAGTGCTAACAGACGCAAACATTCATTACATATAATTAACCTGCATGTTTTCTATTCATACAGAATTTAGTTGCCTAATTCACAGTGCTTCAGTCACTATTTTACTGACAACCATAAGAAAAAAAAAAAGGAAATATATTTCTCAGAAAATTTCTTGCAACTTCATACTGTTCACCTTGGGAGCAAGAAACAAGCGCAGACGGTTCCATGTCCCCAGTGCAAGAGATGCAGAAGGAAAACACTTGGCAAACAGCGTGTTTGGAGTCAAAATGAAGACAAGCCTTGTTGAAAAACCTCCTATTTAAGCAAGGGTCTAGGGTCTAATAGCCTGGACTGGGACTCCTTAGAGAAGGAGCCACAATGCTCTGAGGAATGGAGGGACAGGTACCCTTCTTCCCATCAATAGCAATGAACACACCAAGTCAGAACATGTGTTGCTTCGGAGCCCTCTGCTTTTAGATTAGATGCTACAAATAAATAAAATAGATCAGCAACATTTTTGCATTCCTCCTGCAATGCAGCTGGCCTCTGCCACAGGTCACTTCCATGGTTGGCTCAGAAATGATTCAGCTGATGAAGATGCAGTTCATCTTGTGCTCAAAAAGTTCAAAACTGTACAAAAAAGATAAACATTAATCCCCATAAAAAAACCTACCATTTAATGTACAGAATTGTAATCTTAATGTCCTAGGTTATACTGACCTCTACAGATAGCAAATTAAAAGATTTATTAATAAATCTGAACGAGTTTCCTCATACTTTCTTTTCAGATAATCTCCTTTGATAAAGCTCAAGAAATTCTGGATTTTTTTTTCTTTCTATTCCATTTATTTCATTATTAGCAGTTTAATCCTTGAAATTGCCTACTCCTAGTCAGAACATTTAAAACTACAGACTGATAGGCTTAAAACCCTAAGTTTTTTTGCTTTTTTGTTTGTTTTGTTTTGTTTTTGTTGTTTTGTTATTACTCTTTTTTTTTTTTTTGAGGGTGGGATTGGATTTCCCTAAATCAATCCTCTTGCATGGTGGGTACTCCCCAACACTCCACCACCAGCCACAGACACCGAACCAGTAAAATAAGGCAAAGCTGTTCAGTTCCTCAGCCTTTCATGTCCTTCATCCAGCAGTATTTTTACCTTCTCACTAATGATGTGCAGGCCACAACAGTTTCACTTTCATGACACCTGCACCTTGTCTTTCGGGCTTGCATTTAGACTATGGAAAATTATTTTTTCTGAGCTCTTTGGAGGAAGAGGAGTTCTGTTCTACTAAAATTTTATATAAAAGCAACAATTAAACCAAAACAAGAAGAACTAATAACAAGGCAAAGCCTCTGGTGTCACAAGGTGACTCTTTCCTTTTTCCTGGTGTTTTGCTTTGACTTGTGCCCAGCTTTTGGACCTATGGCCAGCACTCAAGGTCCCCCGTGTGGTCTTGCCCGTCTTCCTGCAGTCTTCAGCCCTCATCCACCTCAGCATTTTCACTGCCTCTGTCACCCTGTCCCAACCGCTCTCTGCTCCCAGAGTATCCTCAGAAACTTGCCATCTCGTTGTCCTTCTCTTCCTCCTCTTTTTTTCCTTCCACAAAGCCCTCTCAGTTTGAGAAACATCACGGAGATGAAAGCAAAAAGCCATAGGTAGATAGATAGTTTTTAATGAGAAAACATCTATCAATAAATGCCTGTGTTAAAGACGAATCTCCTGTATAAGTAAACGACTAACTTGGTTTCCTCCATGTGCTTTGAATATTGTCTCATTTATCTTCCTTTACTCACAGCACTTTCCTCTGTTAGAAATCAGCAGATAAGACTGAAGAAAGAGCTGCTATTATTGCAGTGAACCTTCCTAGTTCAGTTTGCTTTTAAAGAATGAATGCTCTAGTTAAATAAAAGCTTTTGGACGCAGTACAGATCCATCTGTGTGAAACGGAGTATCAAGTATGGTCAGATAAAATTACATGAACCTTTGACATTAAAATCTGCCACTGATGAATCATGAATGCATTTTCAGGCATTTCAGCTTTGTGAAATATCACTACTCGTGTATTTTTGCTGGATTGCCAAGAATACTGTCATGCAGGGACGCATATTTATCACTGCTTCACGTCTGTATTTTGAAGATGCTTCTCTTGCCCTTTCAATTTACAATAGCAACAATAAAGCAAACAAAGCAATTCTTCCTGCCTAGAATTCACCCACCCCCTTCTGCTTTCTGCTCTCTCTCTCAGAAGGAGCCTGAGTAAGTAGAAGGCTATCCTGAGCACAGGAACAGAGCTTTTGTGGGACAAAAAAATAAAAAAGGCCAGGAAGAAAATAACAAGTAATCTTGAATATAAAGCACCATTTACAGACATTTTAATACACTGACTTCCAGTTTGTGAAGGTATAAAGAAAGTATTGGTCTAAGATAGCCCAAATGAAACACAGAATTTTCTGGCAACTGAAATTTAGGAAGATTCATAGATTAAAAACATCTTGAATTGTGCCTGTAAGAATGCTTCTAAATACTATTCACAAGTAAAGTTAATTATTGGCTGGGCTTATACTGTAGTAATTTAGTTACAATTTTTTTTCTAGTCTATCTTGAAAAATCAATTTTGAGAGAGAATGTACTAATTCAAAATCATTTTTACTAGTCATTATATAAAAAAGTACTTAATTTTGTTTGTGTAAGACATCAAAGCCATCACAAGCTAAACTAAGGAAGTGCTTTGACCAAGGCAAAGCTACTCACCAAGTCAACATATAAAAGAGAAAAGAAAATCTTAAACTGACATAAAGGAAAAGCAACCCACTGTGCTTCTCAGTGACCTATACCGCCACTATTAGACTAGCAGCATGTATTACTTAGATATATTTATACCCACAATTTTTAAAAGTATAGTTCAATAAATATAACTTTTAAACAGTTAGCTATTTAAATTTGAATGACTTACCTATCATACCTTTGAGAAGCATGGCCTTTCTCACCTGTCGTCAAGCTCTGACTCTTGTTAGGTAACCATACAAGAGTTGCTGCTTTCTCAATATAAAGCCCCAACCCTCAGCCCAAGAATGTGTCATTTCAAAGACGTAAACCTAAAGGAATTAAAAATGCTAACCTATATTATGTTTGGCTCCTCACACATTATGCTTAATGCAATATTTGATATATATGCTGATATTTGACTTCCTGGTTGCAACAATACCAAGAAATACAGTGTTAACCTTAAAGCTGCACACATTTCTCTTTCAATGCTGAGAGCTTCACAAAGTCACTTTTGCTTCAACTCTTAGCAACTTTGCCTGACTCTCAGCTACCAATATTCCTATATTGTCCTAATCACAGTGCAGTGACAGTAAAACAAACAACTACTTACAGGAATCATCCAGTTGGCTAGGTCACCATACTTGGACACCTGCATAGCCCCAAGCATTGTCAGGTCAACATGGCCTCTGGCAGCAGAAGCAAAGTTTGCAATTAACATATTGTCTCCAAGGAACAGCTCACAAATCTTTCCAAACTTTAGCTCACACTCTCATTACATCGATGTAAAAAATGGTGGTATACCACAGAGGTGAAGAGCAGGTTTCACACCTGCAGTTGTTTGTTTTTCGTAGATGTATCACTGATGCAAAATTTTGTTTGCCTACTGAGCTTCAAAATATTATTTTTTTGTCTGGTTTTGCTTAATTGCATGCACAGTCAATCAGTTCTGAACTCATTTTAAGTGCACTCCTTCATATGTTTATATGTACTCATTATCTTTTCAGAGCCATTATGATTTACTGTTTGTTTGCATCCAACCTCCTTCCCAAACAAAAAACAGGTGCAGATGGTACATTTCCATTAGCTGGGTGGAATGAGGACTGCAGTTGCAGGCTGAGCAACAAGACTATACGGTCTGCAAGTACAGATTAGATACTTGGAAATCACCAAAAAGTATTTGTTAAAACATAGTTATAAATGTGTTTATATAAAGCCAGGTGGTACTAGACATGAACATCAGTACGGTATCTATTAGTTACACAGTATTTCAATTTCCAATAGCCAAATCTAATTCTTTGTAAACTGTCACTGAGCAAGTCCATGATCATTTTATAGGTTGTTAAACACTAATCTTATTTTGAATAATTACCAAAGAGCTCAGTCACTGCCTCAGTTTATCCTTTCCATGTTTCACTGCCTCAGTTTATCCTTTTCATGTTTCAAAGGGTTATATGTTTCTGTTGTTACTTACCCTCTTATCATCGCAAATGATTCATCACTAGAGAAATAGGAAGAACCTGGAAGAACGGTGACTGTCTCCTTCCCTGCAAAAGAAATGAGTTTGTACATGTTTTGTGTCTCCTATAAATGCAGTCACTGCTATTAATCACTAGGAAATGATTTTTTAAAAAATCTAGTCCTGTGGATTTTGAACAGCTTTGGACCCGAGTGTACTTCCTAATAAATCATAATGAATTGTGGAGTAGTTCACATGAGTCTGTCTCATAGGCTTGCCTGCAGTTCAACCACTAGCAGTCCCAGACAAGACATCACTGAGGCCAGAGACCGGAAAAGCCCTGCAAAATTCAACTTTCCCTTCTACCCCCCCCAGCAAAAGTAAGAGGTAGAGATAGAAGTGTTGCAAGGAAGAATGAGCAGACCAGACGCTACGCAGTCTAGAGTGACACTGATACAGAAAACAGAAAAATAAAGGAGTAAACTAGATGTGTCATCTGTACACAAAAAAAAAAAAAAAAAAAAAGGGTCCTTTCAATAGTTCTTGGGTCAAGCAACAGAACACAAAAAATTTCAGTCAATGCCCACTGCATATACCGTCTGCAAGCATCCAATTTTAACTCCACCCAAGAGCCCTCTGTTTTCTCTGCTGCCAGTTCTTTGAATCAGTCTCAGTAACAACCAAATACACAGAGTGCATATGGATACGCCTAGGAAGCGCAATCATGGGTGGAATGAGCAGCCAGTCACAAAAAAATGGAGAGAAAAAGAGACTGTAGGGCAAGGTGATACTGAGAAAGAAAAAATATTCCTGCTACGGCTACGGCTCCCTCTCCAAAGATACAACTGGGCATCACTTACATAAGTCACTACTTTGGAAGAATCCAACCACTTTGAAAGCTGTATCCTAGACCTGAATCACTGAAAAACATTTTCCAGAAGACACACAGTTATGAGAAGCAGATGGAAAAAAAATCCACATGCCCCTCACAAAACAATCTCATTTCTGAAAGGTTTGAACTTCTACTGCCTAGGCTGTAAAAGACTGTAGCTACTAACATATACCTAGGCATAATCTCTAACCAGATATGAAACATCTATATTGATGAAAACCAACTATTGCTTTAAATACTAGTAGTAGTCAAATACATTAATACATTTACTTGTAAGTAACAGATCAGGAATCTGGTTCAAATATTGAGTCCAAAGACGAATTCTAGATTTACAATGAAAAAACATTTCCCATAAAGGAAATTTATTTAAAAGATTTTACCTGCATTAATCAGGTCTGGATCCACTTCATTTTCAAGTGGATAAGGGCCCTGACAACAAAACAGACATATGTCAGCTGTGTATTAAAATATCTTTGAGATACGATTCATAACTGCTTTATTCTTTCTAAAGGCTACTACTGAAAGCAGATCATAACCAACTTGCAGGTTTGGGGGTTTTTTATCCTCTTTGGCACAACACTAGCCTATGTATACAAGTCAAAATTACTAACCAACCTATCAGGACTGATGAACATATTGCTGGGGGCTGTTAGAATTATTCAATAACCACAGAGTTGTTTTCACAAAATGACAGGTATTTTTCAGGAGGAGGTGTGCAAATATAGTTTAATAAAGCTTTTTATCACAGTGAAAGTAATGTTCATTTTAAGTTTGAAATTTACTTATGTTTAATAAGCTAACTTGCAATGTCTGCTCTTAAAAACCAGAGAATGTTCCAACCCCTCTAAAAAAAAAACACATGTTAGTTGAGAACATGTTTAATTTTAAGAAAATAACACCATAATCCTGAAATAAGCATTTCCTCAAAGACTCCCTCACACTACAAGGAGAATAACAGAATCATGGAATATTTGCTTGCTCTTTGAGCAGGCTTTTCAGCACACAGACTACAAACTATAATGAAGGTGGTGAGGAGACTAAAACCCAGCAGCAGAGCAAAGCGTGTACCCTGCAGTAAATTATCAGTGACAGCGACATATTCTTACCAAACCCAGGACTCCATTTTCACTCTGTAAGTGAACGGTTATATCTGGACTGATGAAGTTACTGGCCAACAGCGGGATGCCAATACCCAGATTCGCTGAGTGAAGTGGTCAAGGCAAACAGGGAAGACGGTTACTACAAACTACTAAATAGATAAAGTTACCATTATACTACAAGTAGACTAGACCTGCTCTCTTCACATCATATTTTTCAGTTAGATGCCTCACATTTGCAGAGAATTATTTTGGCATTTGGACTGCCTAATTGCATTCTGCCAAATGCTTCACATTCTAAAAAAAGACCGTCCAAGTAATCTTCATTTCTAATGTACTTTTTCAAGACATACTTACGAAACATTCAACTGCTCACAAACACTCCGGATGCACCAGAGTAAGGCTTCCAGGTTCTATGCATGTTAACATCCCATTTATTTCAGAAGTACATTAATAAAATGGTATAAATCCATGGGCAACCCAAAGAACAAACATGAAAATAAGCTGTGTTAGAACAGCTGTGGCTGCTATAGTGAATCACCACAGCTTTAACCTATAGCACATCTGGAGGATACCATACATGCCATCCTCAAACTCTAAAGCGGCTCGTTTGATGATCCTTTCCCTCACATTGTCTCCTTGTTTCTGTTTGGCTTTTGAGTCCTCAGGCTTTCGGATTGATAAGCGCTGCAAGAGAAAAAAAAAATCATAAGCAAATATTGGCATCCGAACTCCTGCTTCCCAGACATGAAAGCCAGATTTCTGATTGCACTGAGATACCTCGGCTATGAATAAGGCTAAATATCTGATTCTTAAAACAACCTTTCTTTCACCAGTTGAGTCCGATCTAAATGAATGGAGTCACCAAGTACCCCAAAAGACAGCCTTAGGGGAAGAAGTTATTTCTTTGTCTGCATTGCCAAGGCTGGATGAATGATATGCAGACACAGCTGGTTAAGAATAAGGGAGAAAAGGTACCAGGCATTAGTGCAGATACTAACAAGTCTGAGACTCATTTCCTCATAAATAACTACATTTTAAAAAGTCAGACTAAAATGCAGATACTGCCCCCTCTCTGCATTTATTCAGCTCCATGGTGCTCTTCTAGATTCATGTGCGTGAGACACACAGTCATGTGAAGAGCTAAACAACTAAGTTTCAAATACACTTTTGCACAAATCTGTCCAAAAGGCATTTCCTGTGATTTCCGGCCTCAAGCTGATGGTTTCCAAATCATGTTTAGGTGAGAATGTCACAACATTCAAAGAGTTCATAAAACCCTTTTCTAAGTGATTGTGTATCTGGATTCCCCATGCATCTCTCTCACGCGCTGCTTTGGACTATTCCTGGCAACACCAGGTTGCAGGCCCCATATGTCCTCACATTCCCTCCTACTCCAGGTCATCAAGAGCACAGTAGGCAAAATCATTCTCCCTTCCTTTTCACCATCATGTAATAACTTTTTCAGTGCCTTTTTCTCCTTATATTTGGAGCCCATTTCTTCATGGGCAGTCACAGACTAACACTGTCAGATCTCAAAGTCTTCAGCAATTTCTCCCCTATATCAGTTGCCAGTGATGACTACCTCTCTAGAAGCCAGAACATTGACTCAACCAATAAGAAAGACTCAGCTTTTCATCATAAATTTCCCTCATGCAGCCTTTAATAAAGAGGAATTTTGCCCATAGCTGTTACACAGCTCCACACAAACCAGCGTGTTCCTATCAGTTTTCTTTCCCTTCAGGTCAGGAAGCATTGCTCCATGCATTTTAAGTAATAGGACAGCAGCATGTTACCTTAATGGTACACTATCATGCAGGATTACCTTCAGCTGCAGCTTTTGTAGACAAGGTTATGGATAGCCAATATCCTTGCAGATATCATAAGTGAATCTTCAGCTTCTAAGAATGAGTTACAAACTGTTCAATTTAAGTCCTTTTAGCCACCTTAGCATTTATTCAACTAGAACTTAAGGAGCTAATGACTCTTTAGGAACATACATACTTACATATGCATATACAAACATATGCACATATATAAAAACACACGATAGCTATGTACAGAGTGGTTTAGCATTTTTAGACGGTATTTCTAATTTGTAAGTTGGGGTGCAACCATACAGCAACGGCAGTTCTTCTGGATGTGCCATCTCCACGGCCCTGGTGATACCCTTTTCCGTGACATCTGGCAGCTACTCCCTGGGACTTCTGAATTAGCCCCGAGATCTCTACCCTTTGTACTGGATATGGAAAACTACAAGGACAAACAAACTGCAGACTGTCTCCCTGACAATCGAGCCAAAATGATTTACTTTGTGTGCATTGTTGCATGTATCTTAGGAGCAGAATTCTAAAGGAGAAGAATTCTTGAAAGAAAAGAGTAATTATTCTTTTTTCCTGGTTGAAATATTAAGGTTCTTGACCCATTTGAAAGAGGTTCTTCTTGTGCACTGCAAGCTTCAAACTGACTTTTACTTAGCATTCTAATGCATGGATTGGTTCTTTTTATGGAAGCTGGAATATCTTCTTCAAAATCTGAACAACTTTTTAAAGGTAAACTAATCAGAATTACAGGAATTGTACAAAAGACAGAATTTATTACTAAATTAATTATTTTATAAAAGCTATCCCACAGACCCTATTAGTATTGTTTTTATAATTGAATGCAAAAAAAAAAAAAAAAAAAAAGGCTGAAAATTTTTGAAAAGCTATTCCTGATTTTGAGATCTTAAAGTCTTTTTATTAGGCACTTTTCAGGTCTAGTCCATTGAGAAAATCTTTGCCACAGAAATATTTTCTGGAATTTTGTTTGTTGTTTTTGAAGCCAATGAGTTTGTGCTGAAGAGGTATTTCCTTAAAGAACAGAGGCCAGCTGCAGAAAAGTTAATTAAATAAGATTCATATTTAGATAAAATTAATAATTGTATTTCCCTTTTTCCACGTATTTGAAATTTCATTATACAGTTTTTTTTTTTTGTGCATTTTGGCTATTTTTCCTATAATTGCTTCAGTTGACAGTTATGCGAAAGTTAGAACAATCACAGAGGATTTCTCTGCAGCAAATGGAAGGGAAATAGGACCCAGGCACTTCCATTAGAAGGACCAAGTCTGAGTCCAATTAGGCAGGAAATGCTATTTAAGACCAATAAGGATGATGACAAACTATAACTATATATATGACAATCTTATTCCTCATTTCCTATCCTTTAGCAGTTATCATATATGTGTTTATATGTACCGCGTCTTTCCTCACATATAAGTAAATAACTAAATCTGCCCTTTCCTCCCTTTACTCCCATTAATGAGATACACCACTGCTGGATTACAGAATTTCAGGGCCAAAGCTAACCTCTGTTGCAACTTTGCTCTGTAGTTTATAAAAGCTCTCTTCTTTCTGTCTCTCATGTCCTTTTTCTCCTAAGCATATAAAAGGGAGCAGTTAACTTAGACATCAGAGGAGTTCCCACTTAGGCAGATTAATTAAAGAAAATCTCAGATGACAAATGATCTCTACAGATCCCTTCCAAACCCAACCATTCTGTGATTCTGTGAACTTACTCGTTTTGTATAGAGGTCTTTCCTGGATGGAGACTCACCTATTATGTAGTGCCAAACTGCAATAAGAGCAGTTCAATAAATGTGAAATGGCTTTTTCCCATGAAAGGTGAAAGGATTTTTAACTGAGATATTGCATCCATTCTAAAGGAAGGAACAGGGTTTCACACAACATGTGCAAAGATTAAAAAAGAGGTCTGATTCATTTTTTTCCAGATCAAAGAGGCAACATGTTTTTGCAGGATGAGCAGATGGAAGTGGAAAAAAGAAAAAGAAGAAGAAAAAGAAAACCCCAAACCTTTAAAACCTAACACTCCCAACATGAGTTTATCCAATTAAAAAGGATATGACTTTCTAGGACTTTGTGACTTAATTTTAATAATATTAAGTTTAATTACTACAATTTCTTTCCTCTAAAGGTTTTTCCCTTGTATCACAAATTCTTCCCCTCCACTAGTTCCTCTAATAACATTTTGAATAATTTCTACCTCCAGAGTATGGAGACACTGGAGAAATACAGAATTTTCAATTGCAATTTAAGTACACTGTCACATCATCAAAATGAGCATCATCAAAATTGGGACATTGCTTGAGAGAGGAAAAGCAACAGGAAAAAAAAAAGAAGAAAAAAAATTACATAATCATCAATTTCTTGGATTTTTTTCAGTGTTGGAATACTATTGTTGCAATTTTTAATAGCCATTTGCATCTTGTACTTAGACCTGAAGTGCTACTGTTAACAAAAAAAGTTCTTGTTTAAAGAATAGGACTTGATTACCTTGAAGGTTTTTTCCAACCATAATGATTCTATGACCTTTGCAATGTATCTCAGTAAATGGCACAAACAGGACTGAGATTTGCCCTACCTGCCCATCTCAGAAGCTCTCCAGTTGGAAAGAAGGTATCTGACTGTCAGAGTCAGTTCTCAGTGCAGACATTCCTCACAGTGTCTACAGAGGGTGAGCAGGGAGAAGGAAGCAGTATAGATTTCCCACCAACAAATTTTCAACTGTTATCAAGTCTTTCAAAACCACAGGCAGCTACTTTACAAATTCCAGATCCAAACCAGCGAGGCTGAGGCTTGACACACCAGACTTGTCAGCCCGCACCATCTACCTACTATTCTCCAATACTTAGTGATGCTTGGCAGGTCTTTTTCATACTGCTTCCTCACCACTAACACTTAAGTGGATAGAGAAAAAAAATCTGTAAAAAAAAGAAACAAGCAAAAACCAAATTGAAATATGTCATTACCTAGAAGCTGAACTACTTACTTCAATTCTCTTCTCAAACTTCTCTCCCTGTATCAGACGGTCAACATAGATTTTGGGAACATGGATATCTTCTGGGGCAAATGCTCCTATATCAACAATTTCTTCCACCTACAAAGAGAAAAAAGAAAATTTTTACTGATGCAACTATTTTATTGGCCATAAAAATTCAAATATTATATACAGAATGGATCAAGTCCACTGTAAAGAAGATGCAAATAATGGGACAAAATAGAAATATCTGAAATATCATGTAAATAGGCTCTTTTAGATCTTCTTTCACATGCAGCAAGCTGCAACTGACTTTTGTTTACTTGTTTTTTTTGTTCAGTTCAAGGCTATTTCTACATACAAATTCAGAGAAGTTGATGTTCTAACAGCCCAAATTATACAGAATCACATTAGAAAAATACACCATGTGTACTGACATCAAAGGTCTTTGTGCATATAATTACTTTACATGTAAACAGGAGAAAATGACATACTGCTGGCAAAAAGCCAGAGTACAAACAAGAAGCACAAATTTTAACCATACAAACTCAGAAGCTGCACTGAAGTTATATTGCACCATACTCGGTGATAATGCTGAAAACATTTGAAAGGCAGTAATTGATGTTAAGCAAGATTGCAGGATATATAGTGAAACAGAGGTGCAGCACAAAATGGCACTAAACCGCACATGGTGTATGTTAGATGGGGCTTCCCTGGGGCACCACAGAGACTCGGGCTGTCCCTCCTGCTTTGGCTGAGTTCAGGGTTGTCTCCCCTTCTGTGGCTGGAGACCCAGCACTACTGAGGAAATATACGATGTTAAGCAAAGCAATGGGTCAAAGCTAACGTCTGAAAAAAATCTACTCAACAGAAAATCAAATGGCTTGGAACTACATTATCAGGAACTAGTTAGATTTTTAGGAATGTTTAAGAAAGAAGCCTAGGAACCCCAAAGAACCCAGAATACAGCATCTCAGTAAGGCTGCATCCCTTAGCAGCCATCGACGATGAAGCAACACGAAAGAACTTAAAATCCAATTTGACATCCTACTGCTATTGCACAATGTGATCAATAATAAAATCCATAGTACATCCGATGGACAATTACCTTCTTACTGTGCCTTGCAGTGACAATAAATAAACAAACCAATCTACCACAAAAAGCAGCAGAGGGAAAAATTAACAGACTAATGATCATTGGATTAGTCCCAGCTGACCTGGAAAGGAACCATGTAGTAAGCACATAGGAAAAGACAAGAGGCAGGTTCTCTAAAGTGAAGGTTGTGAGGAAGAGAATACAGCAAGCACAGTGACATGAGCCCCACTTTTCACTAACCTGTAACACATATCACACACCCATAAAGTGAAAAGCTGTGAGAATTTTTACAAAATACAGAGATGATCAATTTAGGATTTTAAAAATTTGAAACACTCCATTCAGAAAAAGTGGTACAATGACATTAATGCCCTGTCTCACTAACCTGAAGGCTCCTATTTTACACATGAATATACAAATGGAGACCAAGTCAAACCTAGTAAAAGATGAAAAAGCCCTGATGATGATGTTCTCCAAGTACTACTGCCAGAACAGGATCAAAAGGGAGGAAAAGAAAGACTTTTCATTTAAGCCATATACAAGCAGGTGCTCTGCTACCAGCTGAATTGCCAAATTCACCTTTTCTAATTAACATTTGTCTTCATTTATCAGGTGAAAAATTAGGTCTTGGGAATACTAATGGCTACTAATTTGAATCTTGTTACAACAGAATTACTTTAATCTGCTTTAGTAACTGGTATTGTAAAACCAGAATCTTTCCTGCGAGTTCAGCTGGCTTAACAGAATTATGCTATCAGAAAACTTGACACACTGCGTTCTCCCCACCCTTACAATACACAGAATAAATAATTGAACAAACAATGCCAGATTTTATCATTTATTACCTCTATCCCCTTAACTCTTTAGAATTTTAGCTTTTTGGAAACAGCCATCAGCATGATACATTTTCTTCATAAGAACCACTAACACATTTATTTTCCCAGTATGCTGTCCTAAGTAAGTATTTGTCTATGTAGACAAACAAAATATATATTACCCTAGGAATTTTAAGAGAGCCAAAGGACTCTTACATACTGAAGCACCTCCATGTTCACACACAATCTCCAAACACGCTCTATTTCCACTGCTGCTTTGCAATTTCCACATTCTACCATTATCAAACAAGTACCAATTATAATTAAAACTGAGCAGATTGGAAATATCCTTCAAGCAGTAAAAGAGATTTTTAGAAAGGCATTATCAAATTGCTTGTAATGTTTGCAAGAATTTATATCATCCGGTCCTGCTAGTGAGATTAATCAGCCTGTTGTGGTGGCAGAAATTAGAAAGCCCGGAGCCCCACAGGGCAATCAGGGATGTGGGTGCCTGCTGCTTCCCCAGCATCCCTGCCTTTGCCCGCCCCGCTGGCACCGCCGAGGAGGCCGCGCCAACCCAACTGGAACTGCACCAAATCTGATGGCTGAGGGACTCAGCAACGTAACCGCGTACACAGCACCACTGTGACCACCGCAAGACACCATCCAAGCATCTTTCCAGATAAGGATGATAACCCCAAAATAATAGTTTTGTAACTGGGAACATCCAGTTTCTTTGCATGTGACTCTCTTCTTCAAGGCATGCCCAATCTAAGCATCAATCACCTGTGAACAGCTAGGAAATCATCTATATGAATAGCTAGGACAGTGTGCATCAGTGTCACATTTTTTTTTTTTTCTTCCTGCTCTACTTTTCGATTTTATTCTTCCTTCTATTCTTTCTCTCCCTGATTCATCTTGCCTCAGGCTTTATTTTGGCATGTACAGAAGAATCTTTGTCAACATCAAAAATCATCATATGACAAACTGCCTGGGAGACACACTATGAAGTCTGGCAATATGTAGAGAGGGAAGCAATCAGGGTAGAGAACCTCGTGTATTTTCTTTTTAATTAGTGAGTGACAAATATTCTGCTATCATTTAGACTGTCTTGATCACATGTGATCATTTTAAATCTTACCTTCACCAACCAGGAAATAGAAAGTTAGGACCTCATTGCTATGCAGATAAAGCTCAAAAGAACTCTGAAGGAACTCTGAAGGAACACACAGGCTATGTTTCCTCTCTTTGGACAGCTCTGATTCCTGATGCAGGAAAATCCTTCCATTGTTTCAAGAGCTTCACAATATCTGTTTTCTTCCTCTATGCAAGTATCCTTGCAAATATGCCTAGCTAGCAAGTGCTTACTAACAATGAGGGCAGAATGAATGAATTCAATCATTTCCAAATACTACTTTATCTGCAAAACATAAAAGCTGCTCTCTGCTGTGATTCACAAGAGCCTCCTGCCATTCCTTTTGGGTATCAACAGTCGCAGAATCAATGGTCACTTGTTTCGCAATCTCACTTCCTTCCGTAATTTACATCCAATCTTCCCTTTTTAAGCAAGTAGTTAGTTTATTTTTGCTTATGGAAATTCAGCTTATTCTCCTAAAGTTTTACTTCAGAATTTACAAAAGCTTATAGAGAGGGAAATTGAACCTGGAAGATGATGAACTTCCATTAAGTTAACACTTAACGCACACAACACTTAACCAAAAATTGTCAAGGAAATGGTAATATCATACCAATCCATGCCAAAACACTTAAGAGGAATTGTAAAAATTGAATATTTCACTTTTTACTTATTTTTGCAGCCTAATTAGATGTGTTCTAATAAGTGAAATGTTCTCAGTTGCTTCACTCATAAACCTCCGTTTCCACACAACTAAGCTATAACCTAATGGCAATAAAATTCTTCAATATGGGAAGAAAAAAAAACAAGGGGCTTAGAATACAATGTGATACTTCTGGAGATACTTTTCACGCTGCTGAAAGCTGTGAATATTCTCAAAATAAGTATTCAAAATCCTTTTTAAAATCTGGCTGTTTGGATATAAGGCATCAATGAACCCATCCAGGTTACAATCAATTCGCTTTTGCAGCTTGTATTCCCGTGATTAAATGAGGTGATTTCATAGTGTTCAATACTTAATTTTACTTTACTCAACTAACAGCGCAACAGAAACTGGCACATAATTATGTTTTCACCTCTTAATTAGAAAGCACACAATCTGTATTCAGTACTTAAAACGAAATGAAAAATAACCATTTACACTCAATAGTTATAAAAGGACTTTCTCAGCCTGGAGGGCAATTTTGGAAAATAGATTTTAGCTTATATGACATAATTATTTTGCAAATAACCAACATAATAGGCCAGGATGGGGAGGGAGGGAGGGAGAAACAAACAAAAAATCCCAAATCCACCTGCAAATTCCCTATTCCTTAAATACTAACTAACAGCAAAATAACCTACTGAATCTGTACCAGGGGCATATGCCAATTAAGGCCAAACAGGCCCTACCTGTAATGTTTCCCCTTTTGAACAGAATAGCTGCTCATAATACCAACTATCAAAATGATGCAATTTAACATTTTTGCAAATGAAAGTTATGTTGCTTTAATAAGAAATCCCTTCACTGCTCATTTGCAAAACATATAAGACTGAAACCTCTGAACTGATTAGAAGGTAAAAATAAATAACTGTCTCTTTTATTAAAATTATTCATAAATTATCAGGAGTAACAGAAACCTAAACAAGTAGGCTTTTATTTTACTGCTCAGAGAAATGGCAAATGAAGAGAGACTGAAAGAGATCTCTCATCTCCTGCATGTTCAAAGGAATATAACTCAGAGGTCAGGAGATAAAATTAAGGTTTACTTTCAAAAGTGGTATGAAATTATTTTAATTGCTGAAGGAAGAGTGGAAAATTTCAAAGAACTCGGAGAGATTTATTTGCATTCTCCAGGATATGTAAGGCCCACTAAAGTCCTCTAAATTTCAAGGAATACATCCAAGAATTAGGCCAGACTGTACTGAACACGAGACATACAATAAGGCAGCAGGGATCTAGTAGCAAATTAAGTGCCTGGTTCCCTCTGGGAAGAGAGGGAAAACGTGAAGTGCTTTACTAAAGACAACAAAAGGACACATCATCACAGAATGACACCCTACACAGACGCATGTATTAATTGTCCTTACTCCACATATTCATTAAGAACAGTAACAACTTATAAATATTTTTCAAAAAAGTGCATGCTACCATTTTGGCTTTTCTCTGGACAGCGGTGTTGTACCTCACCTTCAAAAGCATAGCAGGTATCCGAAAACTCAAAATATTCTGAATGAGTAAAATTTCAGGAAGAAAATAGAGTATTTTTTAATAAAACAGTGGAAGAAAGAAAAGAAATGACAGTAGTACAGCGGCCAATAGTAGTAAAGTCTCACTAGCTTAATTCAGAAATCATGGCAACTTGGTAACAATAGATGACAAGTAACAAATATTAAGAAAACTGAAACTCCCTATCCATCCTGAAGACTGCCTGCATGCATGGGAATATATAACACAAAGTGCTTCATGGAATCAAAAATATTTTTTAAAGCTGAAACTGACACAAATGTATCAAAACTAAACCCTCATTGAAGGAAAAAAGAAATTGTTTATCAGAACCTAGTGAGAAAAATCTGATTTATCAGCTTCCAAAAGCTGCGAAGAATTGCCTGATACTCAAAGTCTTAACAAGTATGATCTGTAATCTCTCAGTCACACCAAGCTTTCTATTCTATTTGTTAATTGGGGTAATAATAGCTGAAGCACACGAAGCTAATACATCCCCTAAAAAACCCTTCCTCAGTCTCCATCAAAAATAGAAACACATTAATCTGAGGTATCTTTTCTGTTGGTAGCTCGTACACATTATTAAAAAAACAAAGCTTTTACAGAAACCTTTACTTGATTCATTTAGCAATTTCTGAAAGCCCCGGCATTGCCGTGAAGTGGGTGGTTGGGTGGACGGCTTCACGTAACTGATGTGGTTCTCCCCTTCCTCGGGAACTGCCTGGTGCTTGACCGCATCGGCTGTGTCTGCACGGCGGCTGTTCAGCCCGCGTGGAACCTGCTGGGACTCACCACCAGCAGCAGGTCCTTCCTACGGCACCACGGCTAGATTTAGCACAGCTACTACCTTAGGTCTACAGTGTCTTAAAATCACAGGCTAGTTCCTACATATTATGCCACATCTCTTTCAAATATAACACAATATTTGGAAAAAAAAAAAAAAAAGAAAGGCTGTATTTTTCTACTTCCCTCAATGCATGAATGCTGGAAGACACTGGACGCGTATATAGACAGCTCAAGAGAACCATGATGACCGGCTTGAGAAGAGATCTTTTCTGATGATTAATTTTTCCCTCCTATTGAGCACTGGAACAGGCTGCCCAGAGAGGTTGTGGAGTCTCCTTCTCTGCAGATCTTCCAAACCCGCTTGGACGCAGTCCTGTGCCACGTGCTCTAGGTGACCCTGCGTGTGCAGGGGGGTTGGACTAGATGATCTCTAGGGGTCCCTTCCAACCTTAACCTGTGATTCTGTGTGCTTGGGCCTCATTTACAGCTCTTGAGGGTTTGAGTGCCTGAGAAATTTGGCACTTTAAATTCTTAAGGATAAATATCCATGCTAGAAAGTGCCGTGTTTAGAACCCCATGTTAACCAAATATCCCTGTCAAAATCCAAAATACATATGAACAAATAGGAGAAAAAGTTAAGCACCTACAGCTTTATCAGGAGAGCCCTCCTTAGCTCATTAGCTTAGCTTACATCAGCTACTTATAATCTCCATTTTTATAAGGAATATATTTGTCCCATCTTTGTTTTTCCCTGCTTCTTTCAACAAGGAGAGAAAAAAATCCAATACTTTTGACTTACTGCAAAAATCGACAAAACGGGGAATTGTCCCTACTTAAAAAAAAAAAAAAAACCACTGCATAAATCTTCAAACAATCTCCTGTTTCAGTATGTATCACTTTCTCTGCCTTCTCACACATCAAAAGGAAAAACAACAATATATGAAGTTAAGACAGCCTTGATATCTTAATCCTTTACTGGTCTTTAAATCCTCTTTTTGTTCACTGAATAATTATTTTTTAAAGTATTTGCAAGGAAGGATGCTGCAACAGAAGATTAAAATCTGAGCTGCTGTTTGAAATGACAATTCCAAAATTCTCATAGTAGTAATAGTTACAAGGCTGCAACTTTTCAAATCTCAGTATTTTGAGCATCTGTAAAAAGGCATTTGTTTCACATCCGCAGATTGTCACTCACACTGTGAACAATCTTTTTGTAAGACTTTGAGTTTTAATGTCAAACCCGTATGACTTTATACTCAAACTCCACCAGAAACTAAAAAAAAAAAAAAAACTATTTTATAACATGGCAAACATTATTTATAAAAACACAAAGACAAAGCATTTGTCCAATTAATGCATGTCACACAAAGCAAGTCATAAGAACCATAACGAATTCATTTGTATGTAGTACATACAAAGGGAACTGCAGCCTATTTTGAAGTCCTATCCATTTGCAAGTATTCCTGACACGGAACATGAGTACTGTTAAAAAAATACTCCTCAAATGTCCAGCAGACTGTGCTTTCTACCAACTACTTATTACTAAAAAAAAAAATAATTTAGCTCTATGAGTAAGCAGAAGCTATCCATCAACTTTGACAGCACATTGCCTGGTAATCTATAGTATGTACTGACCTACCACAAACTTCCTTTAGCATATCCAGCGTCATTGTCATTGTTAATGAAAGTTTTTTTTATTGAAAATTATATCCACCATCCCCACAATGAACTTCTGAAGCTGAATACTTAAAGCTCATGACACTCATCCAAGAATCAGTTTGAAAAGACAAATTCAACTCTCAGCGCAACGTGGTGCAGGCAAAACTGTCTGAAGTCAGCAAGTAGCAATATTCTCATCTGCTATTAATTTTAACCAATTAACATAACATTCCTACTTTAGCTACTTTGACTGCCAAATCAGAATCCACATAATTAAAGGTTATGTATAAAGAAAATGAACAGTAAAAAATCTGTAATTTACTTTGACTATTAAAGAAGTTTCTTCTCTTGAAAATCAGAAGCATGTTAACTAAATGTAAAAGTAACTACCTTATAAAGCCCCCTCTAGCCCAGTATATTCCAGTGCTTCTCCAATCCCCAGGAGACTGTCTGCATAATGCCTGTAAAAATGTTTTGTTGGCTTTGTTCTGTCTTGCCTTTCCATTAACAAACACAAACAAGGAATCCAATACAGTTAAAGGAAATAAAAGCAATTAAAGAACACTCAAGTCTAGGTGTGGACGTTTAGGGGCAGATGAGGAGGAAACTAAAATTACTGTAGGAAAGGGATGTAAATAATTCAAGGAGCTTTCCTTGCATTTCGACTTCCATTTCAGACTTGTTCCTGAACCTTCTAGGATTGACACCATAGAAATAGCAACAGCCATCAAACTGCTTTTTAACATAACTGAAGTCTAAAGCAGAAAAAGCATTAAACACGTCAGTCTTCTTTGTACTTTGCATTGGTAATTTTCCCTCCCCTCACCTAGCAGCGAAATATCAGCCTCTCAGTGTCCTTGGTCTTCCAGCTCCCTATGTATGTCCTTCCCTAAGAACGTCTTGCTACCTTCCTATTTTATTTAGCAATGGTCTGATGTTTTCTGAATTTTTGTGTATGTGCTTAGGCTTTTTATTTTTTTTAAATGCTCCTCCTCAGAAGTCTGACTTTAGTGTCAGTTTCCATCATTTTTTTGTTTCTGTGTTTGAGATGATAGTGACAACTGCGATGACATTAAACTCATCTCCCATTGCTCTTCCAATGCTTCCTCTTTGTGCGAAAGGTTGCACACAAGCCCTTAACAAGGTCAGTCCTTAACTACTTTTTACCTCCTAGAAGCCTTTATCTGCCAAACCTAAAAGCTCATGAGGTCAGCGCTCCTAGGAGTCATTCCTGTAATTTTGCTGTTCTGCCTTCTGTGCTTTCTAAGCATCCTGAGCTTGTATTCCATAGCTACGCTCCCTCAAGTGTTCGCTCTAATCACTTTCATGTGGAAGAAAAGATTATAATGAGCGTCTGTATCCTACAATTAGGCTCACTTTATTAATTTTATCTAAATCCAAATTGACAAACATGTCCGATGCAGGATTTAACCAGAACGTGCGCATGTATACCCACTCATGCAATCTAAGTTCCCTTCTAACCCCTAGGAGCTTAACATCCAGTTTTCCATACTCATACTAATACATTACTATGGCAGCTGGAATTCTATTGCTGCTTGTGCCAAAACCTTCTGACAGTGTTGCTGGACAAAGCAGCCCAATACCTATCCTGTACCAGATGGGATTCTCAAACCTGTCCTCCACAGCAATCTGCTCAGATTCCCGCTCAGCAGCCATCCGGGTGGCTCAAGCATTCGCACTGACGCTAAAGGACACGGGTAACCTGTCCTCCTGGGCCTCACATGCTGACTCTGGTCCCCTCAGAAAAAACCTCATGCAAAGTCAGTGCCTACTCCAATTTCCCATGTCCTTCCTGCACCACGGTACAGTTACAAGTCTCATGGTTGGGAAATTCAGGTGAGGAAAAAAAAAGGATTCTTACTTTGCCTTCATTCAGAGGCTTTTTATAGCAAACCACTACTGTGCAAAAAAAAACATTGAAAATTTTCTCAGCATAGAACTATGCATCTGGGGAAAGTTATGTTGGTGTTAAAAATGTCTGGAGAATTAGGCACAAAAAACCCTTCACTTTTTCAATAAAACACAGTGCCATGATTTAGGGCAGACATTGGGATCCAGATGACTTCTTCCCGGCTGCCTCTCCCCCTCCGAGCGCCGCAGTTTGCTCCACCTGAAACGGAGGCGCTCGCTGACGTGGCTGTGCTGTTACTAGGCAACCAGAGATAAAATGCAGTGTTTAATGACTTTTATTTAATGCATTTTTATGAGAAAGTACACTCTTTTTTTTTCCTCACCTGATATTATTTGAGGTGGAAACGCTGTTTACACAGGGAGATATATTTAGCCATCCTCTTGCAAGCTGAACAAAAAGATTATTCAAACTAGATATCCAAACAGCCCATCTATAAATATTTTTAAACATATTGACTATTAGAATATTACTACCATCACACATTTATACCGTGGCTGAGATGTAAAGCCACCTCGGCAGGAACAATATTCTGGCAGTCTCTCAGCAAAGAACAACCGTGGCAGGGAACAGCCAGCAGCTTAGGGATGTTTATGGCCATTATGGATGTTTATGTGCTCTCCCGGGCAGAGAGTGAGTGCCCAAGGCTAAATCACCCTTCGCTTCTCCTATGTTGTCAGGACACCCAAACCCAGCACAATCACATCATGTTTTTTTTTTTTTTTCCTGTGGCTTTAGGTTACTTTGATATTTGCTTCTAGAAAGCAGCATCGCAGCCAAGGCTGTCCCCAGTGGGAGAGCGCTCACAGGACCTTGTGTCACAGCCCTCCCCTGGCACTCCAAACCACACACCCAAAGCCCTTCCTGAAACACCATGCGTTCTCCTACCACACAATTCCTAACATGGGCTATGTACCTGCTGAGAGGCCTAAAAGCAACGGATTTAGCAGGCAAATCTCCCATGAAGGACACAGCATTAGAAATGCTGCTGCATTTACAAGATCACACAAATCCTCACCTTTCTTCACAAGCCACGTCCCATCTGCGCCTCTGTACAGATGTTCAGGGCTTGTACAGAACTTGTGAGTGCCTTTTTTAAAATAGTTTTTTTTTTTTTTAAAGATCACCTAATTTCCCAGCTCCCTGGTCCTTGCAACAGGAGCGTCTATGCCAGAGAAGTGTAATTTATAGCTCTGAAAGTTGACCTGCAGGACTCAGTCAGCCCAGGTCCACATGCAGAACTAGAGCTCTAACTGCAAGTGCCTATGCAAGATGAAATGAGATGTGACTATACATATGTGAGTATCTTTTTAGAATGCAACACTGGAGAAGAACTAAAAAACAGCAGAACTCCTCTATCAGTTGGTTTTCACATACAGATAAAGCCGAAGTAACAAATCTTGGTGGATTATTTAACTGTTTTCTCTGCAACACTTACCTTACAAATAACATGGATCATGCCTTTTTGTTAAAACTTGTTTTTGACCTTCAGAACTGATATCTTTAAAGCAGAAATTCCTCTAGATACAGCATCACCAGTCCTCTAGAGAAAGTTATCTAGGCCTCAGCAAAGACCCTTACTATCATGCATGTTATCAGGTTTCATTTCTCACTTAGAAAAACAAAAACAAACCAAACAGTGCCAAAAAACTGTGGTTTGGAAGCCTCCTGTATGTAACTGGTAACAGAAGGGATTTAGATTTATTTCCCTAGGGAGCCTCTCTATGCACAGACAGTATAATTCCTTACAACACGGTAAAATTTTTATGCAAGCAATAGCTACCAGTGTTTGGGTTTGGGGTTTTTTGTTTGCTTTTTCTCTTTCCTTTTTGGTCTCTTCGCTCTTATCCTCCTCCTAAATGCTGCCAATTTCCCTCACCTTTGAGCTCTTAAAAAATTAAGCATCTTATTAAATGTCCACATTTCAGCTAAAATGGTTATGAATTGCCACAGTGACCTTAACTAGGGAACAGCAATTTTAATGCATAAAGTAAAATTTAAAAAGGTGCTTTCTACCCTGCACGCATAGTTTTGCCTGCATATTTCACCTTTAAAAGGACAGGTTAACACAAGTAGTCAATTCCCAATGCACTTCCCACTCTCACTGCACTAACAGATATCCTGAGATTGCATTTCCAGTAGTTTATATTCTCCTTGATAAGGACCTCACCATGCTCAATGACACTCCAGATTTTTAATCAATGATCAGAAACTAAAAGAAATCTGGGCAAAGACTGGTGGAATAAAAAAATCCTAAGGAAGCAGTAGCAGCAGACAATGGGCAAACCAGGGTGAATCACCCCCTTCGGCCTCCTCAGCTCTGGATACCAGCACGCTGACCAACTCAGTGCTCAGGAGGGTCTGGATACCACTCCGAGATCTCTCTAATGCCTAAGATCCGAGCTTTTAATTCCTAGCACAACATTCGGGATTCAGTCTGGAAGTAAGCTCAGTAAAAGCCCAGCTAACATGGCACCGCATTTAATCTGAAATACTTGCTTTCCCTAACCTTCTAGTTTTGCTTTTCTGCCCATTAATTTGTCCATTAAAACCAAAGTAGAAAAATAATACTAGTGTGTTATTCTGAAAAACTCCATCAGGTTTTAAATGGTATTGAAAATACAACAAACTCAAGGTGGACATTGTTCATGGCAGAGCTACTAAATACTCTTAAGTGGAATTATAGCAAGAAGGATGTCACATAATTACTGTTCACTGACAAGAAAATTCTACCCCATCATACGTGGAAAGAACAGTAGAAAGAGAGAATGAGATGGAATGTAGGTGGAAGGCTTTGATCTACTTAAATTCTCTAAACACTAGAGTATGAACAAAATATGAAGGGCAAGTGAAGAGAAGGAAAAGAAATTATAAAGGATTCTTTATTTCATTTTTGAATAGAAAAATATTTTAAGACTTTCTTTGAAACCAATTGTGAAAATTCATATATTGTTGCTGAATTGTCGCTGTATTTCAAGTAACAAATTCTAAGGGAAATCATACAGTATTGTTTGTCGAAGCTCTGTGCAACAGAAAGAAATAACTCAAGTTCCAAAATGAATTAAATATAGATGTTTATATAACAAACATTCTTTCCAGATAAGTTTTTAGGGGGAAAAAAAAAATTGGAAAAAAAAACAAAAGCCTCTTCCATTTAGAACTTACTAAACGCGATCCAGAATAGTTTCTCTTGATCTTATTTAGAAAGAAAACGCTCATAGAGGAGGTCCACCTTTAAGGCATTACTTTGTCTTAGCAACTCTTCAGTCACCAATATATTCCCAGGGTAGGTAGATCCATGCTTTTAAAACATTTGAATTTTAGACAAAAAGGAAAAATGACCAGAAAGAAAAAGGGGAGAGAGATTGGAAGAAACTTCTAGATCATACAGCCTTTACTGGAAGCGTGACCAAGTATCTCTGTCATGACTAATATTTATCTGATTTATTTTTTAAAGACCTCTACTGTAAAAGCTCCATGATCCACTGAGTCTAGGCTGCTATATATTTATCATTATTGTCAGGAAATTTTGCATATAATTCTTCTCGGGCAGAGCTTAACGCTTCTTCTTTTATCCACACACTCTTTTATTTTAATATCCTTCTGCATATTTGAAGCCTGCTCCCACGTCCCTTCACAAAGGCTAATCACAGTGAGAATGCGAAGGCCTGACTAGGGTCAGAAAAACAGTTACTAGTGGAACGCCCATAAATTAATCATTGAAATTGGGCACAATGAATTGGCTAGTCCTAACACTAGGAAAACAAAAAACAATCAGATCGCTGTGCACAGTATGTAATCCACCAAAATTAGCCAAAGAAAGTAACACTGTCCCCAGAATGCCACACAAACCAAATGGTTTTGTTCCTACTAGGGACTTGCTGCATTTCAGTTCCTTACCTCCACCACAGTTGTCTTGGCAGCTTTGCACATAGGTTGGTTGAAGTTTCTTGCAGTTTTCCTGTGGAAAGACAAGAGTTTAACCACTGAAAATTGCAAACATACATGCAAACACCTCTCAGAACTAACTACTGCAAGTATCTCTGTAGAATAAACAACACAAATCTTTTTTGCTTGCAAGGAAACAAATAAAAATTGGAAAAATACTGCAGAATTGTGTAGAAATTTAATGGTATTTTGTTACATGGAAAGTATTAATTACAGGTCCTTTGAACTTTGTATCAGCACATTATTTTATTGAAATTGAGTATGCTACTACTATCCTCGCTTGTCAGATCCAAGAGCAGCAGAAACCTCTCAAGTCCCACATACGCCTTCATAATTCAGTCTAGGCAGCTTTATGGACTTGGGCTAGCACTGTGCACAAGAATAAATTTAAACCAATTTTCTTGATTAGAAAAGCTGTGCCAGACTTGGTACTTGCTAAAAGCCTCTGATATGAGTCCACATAAAAGGAACACCAGACATAAGTAACTATGCCTGGATCTGCACCCAGATCCTACTGGACTCAAGGAGCAACAGAAGACCCATGTTAGCCCCTTATTTTGCAGAAAGCAAGCAGTTGTACAGCATAATATTTGAGGCAGCGATGCACGTTTTTGGTGGAGTTCCAGTGACAGCTTCTCATTGTTTCTCCTCTTTTAAATAATACTATTCTTGATTTTTTTTCACCAAAATGCACGCAACTGAGTTTCAGGTGTTTGCCATGAGCTGTGTTAGGCAGGGACCTGCACCTGTGTGACCCGTATCCTGCATGAGATTCCTCTCGAGATAAAAAGGAAAGACTTTGGTTTGTCCAAGTCTCATTTTTCCTTTTCTATGAAAGTTGGGTGGGTTTATTTTATTTTTTCCTCTCCTCCCTGACTCTGTTTTCCTCATTTCTCCACCCTTTCTTCCAGGGCCCATTCCTAGTGCTACAGCCATGCTGAACTTTTGGGTGCTGCTGCCCTCTCGTGGTTTTGGGGAAGGAGGGAGTTGGACAAATGCTGAGGTGCGACATCTATCAAGCAGCTTTCAGATGATCCTAACATGGAAGACGAAGAAAATGAAAACTGCAGCCCAAGGCACACATCTGGGACTGGACTGTCTTAGCAGAAATAGACAACAATTATAAAGCCTCTAGCAGGGGCTAAGGAGAGACGAGGTATTTTTTCTGGTGATCCCCTCTGTGACTGTGTAAACATGAAAAAATACATGAAAAAGAAAGCATTAAAAAAAAGTTTTTATTCTTCCTTTCAGTACATGGATACAACACTAGTTGGTAGTGACTTACAGAAGTACAGACACAAAGTAAGCAGAGCAAAAAATGAGATGAAAAGTAAAGTTACAAAAGCTGAACTAAAATTCAGGGATAAAGATGGATGAGGCCAGAAATGGCAACAAAGAATTCAGAATTTCATCCCAAATGACTGCCTTTCTGAGCCAAAAACTGTCACAAGATCTTACTGGCTCTGCCAGTGTATATGCCTGTATAAGAAACTCAAATTTATTTTCAAACAGGAGAAAAAGTTACAAGTAGGAAAAAAAAAATCCAAGGACAAATTAAGAAGAGTTAAGGGGCTTGATTCCCACCCTATTCATAAAGCTATCTTCATTTTGAAATGGTCTTGAGTTAGTAAAATTACTTCAGAGAACATAGTCTTCTCTAAGATCAAACTTGTCTCAAAGGTCTTTATTCTGAAGAACACATCAATCCAGATAAAAACAAAGAGACAGGAGAGGGGAAAAATAGAAATATTAAACTTGCTTTCCAACACAGAACAATGTGGTTTGAAACCCAGAAACTAGCTAGCTAAGCCTAACTTGTCATTTTAAGGCTCCTTTTTGGATCACTAGACTCTGCAATGAATGGTACCTTATCGAGTAAGCTACCTTACTGGATACCAGCTTTCAGCAATACCCCCAGCCATGTCAGTGTCTTTTCTCCTAAAAGCAGCAGAGAGCAGACCAGTTCACAGTAAGATAAAATAACCAAGTACAACATCTATGTACCTAATAGCATAGAGGTGCAAAGACTTCAGATGTGAGTTGAATTAATATTTCAGAGCCACTTGAAGGATCAAGGGATGACCTGACATGCCTGCCTACGATAACAGCGAGCTAAGTCAAGACACCCCTTCCACTCCTCTGCCCCCATGTCAAAAGCATGTATTTCATGGTACAAAACCACACCTTCACTTGCAAAGTGAGAGCATACCAGGCCAGAATAACTCCAAAGCTGAACGGTGCTCCATGAAAACGGAACGCATCCACCGCAAGCGCAACATCCACACATGCAGTGGAACTTGCTGCTGTTGTCCTAAGAAGGAAAGCTTCTCCAAGAGAACTCTAAGACCTAGAGACAAGCTGTCTGGCGAAGCAGAACTACTGCCTAGTAGCAGACTACTGAGGTTTTAAACCCATATATGCATCCTTAGAGCTAGCATAGAAACAAGGTGGAATCATTCCATCAAGTTCTTGGAACATTAGTCTTGGTAATGATGTATTATAACCAAGAATGATTATCTACTGGGATAAAAAGCAAGGGTTTCATTGCAGAAGTCTGTTCAACAGAAGCAAATCTGGAGGGAAGGCAGTCATAACATACGGTATAAAACTGAAATGGGACATAAAGCCTTAGGTTAACAGCCTTGTTTGAAATTTGCTTTCTTAAGGACCTGGTTCTACTGAAGATCCACACAGGATCACCAGGAAATCAACATGGCTCCATGTACAAGATCAGACAAAAAAAAATTACACTGGCCTGTGTGTTCCAAATAAGTGTACTGAAATATAGCTTAAGTGCATCCTTTAGATGTAAAAGCAACACTTAGCTTGAGGGCAACTAACAGCTCAACTAACTCCAACTCCAGTTCTACTAGCACAACAGGACTCAGAGTCATGGGAAACACACCATAAATAATCCCCCACTTCTGTGAAAGCAGTGGCAGATAAGAGGAAGCGTAGAGCCTGTGCTAAGCCAAGTGTCCCTCAGCAAATGCAAACAGAGGTCAGAGTAAAAATAACCATGGAATGGGTCCACTGACATAAGCAGAACAGAGCATGACATCAAAAATCATACAGTCCTTTTCAACTTGTAGGTTACAAATTTAACAGTGTTATATTCTAGACTATTGCAATTTCCTCTCTGTTGCCTCTGGCAGACTATGAGAACAGGCTGTTCGTTTCACTGTCCTAGACCATAAGGCAAGATCAAAAGAAGAACTGGCCACCACTTACTATGGGCAATTCTTTGAACTAGCAATAATACTATGCATGGAATAAGACATTAAATGCTGATGTTTCCATCTTTTATCAGCAGCATTTGGAAGCATTTGAAAGGAGCAGCTAAGATTTTACTCTCCAGATGGATCTAGTTCTGGTATGGACAGTACTATGTGAATGCCAAAGGAACAGGAAGACTTCCAAAAGGAATAGGTGGGGGGAGAGGTAACAGGAGAATCAGAGACCAAAGGATGCAAGTAAAGTGGGGAATGAGAGAACACAATCACCTCGTATCAGTGAGGGATGAAAGAAATTCAAAGATAAGTAAACATCAGGGGACAGACACTGGGTAGAAGCACAGAAAGGAGAGGCTTAAGATCAAAGATAAAGACAAACCAAACGAGAAAGACAACATTCTGTTTCATGTCCCGAGGCTCAAGGAAAGCAGTTTAATAACCAAACTTATGCATGTGTACACAAGAAAGTTCCATTTTCCATCAGAAGGAATTTTTTCTAGCACGTGGGAAAGCCATTATACCAAGCATTGGGGCATGGGAAGGTAATTCTCTTCAAATTCTTTTTTGTTTGTTAATACAGAAATAATATTCATGTATATTGATTTATATTTTCTATACATTTTCTGGACAGTTGGGTTATCACTGTTGTTTCCCCAGTTCCTTATTTCTTCTAAAATATATAAAGGCAGACTGCATCATTCAGCACGTTCTTGCAGTAATCTGCAACTGATTGCTATAGCACTTACCTTCTTATCTGAGAGCCATAAAGCAAACAAATAAAAAACAGACATTAAACATAAGCAAACCTGTCCTTCAACTTAGGACAAACCAGAGCACCACTGTAACAACCTAAATAAATATTATCACTAGTACAATATTTTATTTTCACTACAAGCTATGCACTTCATCAACTTATAAAGTCAAATGTAAGTTTTCCCCTACAACAGATGCTTAAATTCATATGATGACCCTCTACACCAGGCAGATTAAACACATTTTAAGTGTTCTCTTTTCTGGGCACAGAATTAAGCTTGTTCATTATTTACTGGCCAAGGAAATAACTTGGCTCCTCTCTATACTTCTTGGTTAGCTTTCAGATGTACAAGAAAATTTCCAAACTCTCACATGGAAAGCTCAATGTGAATAGAATGTCATTCTGTTTCTCAGTAGTGAACATATTGGCTTTTATCTGCTATGGCTCATTTTTAACTACCAATGTATTCGTAGTTAATACCAGCTGTATTTGAGTTCTCAGAAGTCATTAGAAAAAGCAATTATATTCTGTTTTTTACAGCAGTATCATTTGACAGTAGGGAAATGCAATAGGAAAGAAAGAAAAGTCAGTAAAACACTATTTTGCCATCACATAGAAGACAGAATTCTCTTTTATTTTCTAAACCATTAGAGAATCTTTTCCTATTGGTAAACAAGTCATACCTGAAAATGATGTTTCCTGCACGATCAGCCTTCCATGCCTTCACAAGAGCAAAATCTCCTGTAATTGACTTCTCCATGATAAAGTGACGACCATCGAATTCTCGCACCTACAGAGAAAAATACACTATTGAGGTGTATCTTCAAACAGATTTCTCACATAACACTTATTTTATGGGATTAATTTCACAGTCTATTATATTTAGATTTCTATGCAGAGTTTTATCTGAAAAATTACAGTTTAAATATCTAATCACAAAGGAGCATGGAAAAGCTGTAAAACGCATTTCTTTAGTGCCCCTCTTTACTGGAACACAATGAGAATCAGATGCGTGTTCCAACTGCTCCATCTACTGGAATCAACACTTGTTGCAAATTTACCAGCTAACTAAACTGAAGTGTTAATGCAAAACTGCTGAAAAAAGTCGCATTGACTGTGGGAAAAGCGTGCCCATCAGCAAAGACCCCCCCTCCCACAAATCTAAACAAAGAGGATTTGAGGCAGATCATCCGTTCATTCAGCTGGCAGTCTGAACTTCACTTGGTCTTACATTCATGATCATTTTTTTAATGATATTGTGCATGAAGCCAGGATACGTAACTGACAAACAAGTTAACATTTTAACAGATCCATAAAACTAAGTTCATTTTGTAAAAATAATTATGTCCTATTATCAAGATAAAAGCTTTGACGATTCATTGTCAAAGTCATTCATAACAACTTGGAGAAGGAAGCAATCAAAAGCATTAGAATTGTGGTTAATGTAGAAACTGAAAGAAATCTAACAAAATATTCTGGCAAACTTATTCCTAGATTCATTAAATTCTCTTCATGGTCATAAGTGAGGACTTCCGAAAGAGGAGAATAAGATATACTTTCTGACAAATGTTGAGGGAGAAGAAAACTGCTATCAAAATTATAAGCTAATTAGTAAGTGAAATAGTCTTCCAAACAGTAAAACATGGTGACACTCATTAAAAAAAGCATATAAAGACTAATTACTGATTTGATACTGGAAATGCCATGTACGAAATACACAAAATCCTTTGGAGGAAAACATTATCTTATTGAGGCTCTTCAGGCAGAGTATGGCGCTCATAGAATGTACAGCATCCATCTCATCCCATTTCCTCGGGTACAGTCAAAACACTGAGGAATGTCTTCCCTTCTCCAAATTCTCCAACCAATTCCAATAAGAAGTCCTTGTTTCTCACTTGGAAGCTAAACTGTTTTTTTATTTCTTTGCAATTTCAAATGCTCACACTAAACTGCATTTCACCTGCTGGCATATGTATTTGCGGAGTACATTTGTGTCAGCTGAGGTTTTTTCCTGTTTGCCAGGAAGATGTCCTGCCTCTTCCAGTGCTAAAGCTTCATATTCAACTGCAGAGCTCCTTAATGCATATGACACAACTTAAGGAGCACCTGGCTCCCTTACAGCAGTTTGTTTCAATTGATACTGAGAAGTTCAGTGACCTGGTACAGGATCTTGCTTACATGAACAGAGAATCAGGTGAAAAAACTAAGTCAAGTGAAGAATAACTCAGTAGGGAAGATTTTTCCTGGATCAATTTCTTAATTCTAAGTCCCTTTGTTAACACTCCAGGGGGCACAAGAACAAGCAGAAATGACAGGCCACGTAAATGAATGCATGCAATACTACATGCATGGATGATATTAATCCAACACGTCAAGGTTAAGCTTGGCATGAAGAAACTTAAATTACTATTTACCCTGGAAATCCATACGAAATGCAGTTTCAAAACTTCCTTACAACAAAATTACCCCTTACCTCTCTTGGCTGGCTGGCAATGGCAACTGTACCATCTGTGTTGTATTTGATAGGCGCCCCTCCTTCCTGCACCAGTGTCCCATAGCCAGTACTGGTGTAAAACGCGGGGATTCCCGCTCCTCCTGCGCGAATGCGTTCAGCAAGCGTCCCCTACGGAGGAACACACTCAACAGCTTAGACACTTGGAGAAAGCAAATCAGACTCTCATGTTTCACTTCCACCAACTTATTTATAACCCAGCATTTGGGTTTTTTCCTTCTAACCCAGTGGACCATCATCTATTTCTTCCTCCCATTAGTTCTCCTTTGCAGGACTGGGAGAGGATTTGGCAAGAAGACCGTCACACTTGGCCATGAATCTCTGGACAGCACAGACACAGAACTCATCATAGACTCCCAGGCTCCAGCATTTTGTTGTGCCTTTTGTAAAACCTTTCCTGAATTTTGGTTGCTGAGCTCTGAGAAGAGCTGACAGTTTTCTCTCCACCACCTGGATACATATTCTAGAGGTTGTTGATATATGAACCATATATATTTATATATATATATATATATGTATATGTATGTGCCATGCTCCAACATCTCAGGAGAAACTTAATAAATAACCCCTTCCACAGTACTGCTCTGCTGCATCTACAGCACAGTCAGTGTCAGTGCAGTGCCCACAGCAGGTTATGTGTTTAAATAAATGGAAATTTGGAAATGTCGCACAGTGACATGCTGCATATCTTAAAGTTATATTACTCATTTTGCAAAAATAGATCTGAATAGCTCCTCCTCTGACAGATCTCACCATATTCAGGCTATGCATGCAGTCTGGCAGCACTAAAACAAATGACAACTGTGGTGCTTAAGAGTAAATCTGTAAATAGTAAAATCGTAACCCAAGACAGATGAGTTCAGTCAAGTTTTAACCAATAAGCACAATGGAGTAAGGTACTCTTAACTTTTTAAGTCTCCCAATGAACCCAAAGATACTCTTTTGATCCCTAACCACTAGGCGGCAGGCATGGCACACGCGACGTCCCTATACACACAGGAAG